>OZ007590.1:209913227-210024227 GCA_963931845.1 Maratus michaelseni
TTAAAATGAGTTATAGTTAGATGGCTAGAGATTATTTTCAAATGAAAAAATATATATATTATTGCTGATTTTCCATCTGTGCCTAATTCCTGTTGACAGCACACACGAACAAAATAATAACGAAAAATAATGTCGATTGCATAGATTGTAAAACACTTTCCAACTATTTTTACTTATTGCATTTATCCACTTTCAGTTTTTTTAAATATATTTTGTACTTTCATGTAATGCTAAAGATTAAATAAATTTCTTTGAATTTGTTCTAGAAAAACATGATCAAAATGTACTTCAAATAAATTCTGTCACTAGACCGTAAAGTGTCCGAATTCTTTTGTGTATCCCGTGTAAAAACTATAAATGATAGATATAGCATTTTTTTTTAATAAGGAACATGCTGAATAGTTTTTCTTACGACCCTTCTCAAGTCAAAGGAATGTGCTTACTGACACATTTCTGAAATCATTTTTGTCCAGAAACGCATGAAATTGGCAGGTGTTGTTATTCAGAAACTATGTAATCAAAAGACGTTTTTAATTTTTTTGGAAATGGTAAAGACAGAAGAACTTTCTTGAAATGCTTCTAAAGTCGGCGTTTTAAAACGAATTCCCTACGTGGAAGCGCGAGAAAGGGGAAATACTTGTCACGTGACAACAATCACTTATCACTCGATAGGTAATTTATTTGCCAAACGCTATTCGATTGCAAATCCCTGCAATAATCAGGCCTGCCAATTTTATACCTTTAAATTTAAATATGAGTTAGAAAATGTCTCAGAAAGTTCCACATTGTTGAGCAAGGAATTTGAAAACTATCTTAATGACATATATAAATTTTGTGGGTTTTATTTGTTAATATTTTCCCGAAAGTTAGAGTACGAACGGACAGACAGTAAAAAAAAATCATAAAGTCATGCCTCACGCATAGATTACTTATTACACATTTTCCAACACGACGAACATTAAGCTACATTTTACGCTATATATTTTTTTTACCTTCATTTTAGGCTATATACTTTCTTGAAATGGCCTCAGAAACTGCGTGGTTCGGCGACTTCCCGGGACATGAAAAATTAAGGTGTGTGAAATTCACTAACTATTAAGTGAAAACTTTAGGTTGTTGTCAAATTCCCTCCTGAACAAATCTTTACAAAATGGAATTTTGTCTTAAATGAAAAAATTACACGGTTCCAACAAAAATAATACTAACAATTATACCTGCTAAGACATAAACCTGCGTATAAAGGGGAATCTTTTCTGTAATTTTGATTCAGTTTTCACAGGTTATAATGAATAAGTATTTGACAAAGGTGATTACGATACGTATTTCAATATTATATATTTTATGATTACATATTATAAATTTTAAAATAAGTCTGTTATTCGAAACTTAATAAAATTATCTTTATAAATTTAGTTTGCATTTTAGTTACGGAATAAGACCAACCTTTCTGACTACTTTTCCTAACACATTTTAAAACGTAAACGCATAAAATTTCCAAGCCTCGCTATAAAAACTATTTGAAATTGAATTGAGCATTCCATTTGTAATAAATAAATTATTTACCAAGTTACAAATGATTATTGTCACGTGACGACCACTTTTTCCCCCTTCCCTCGCTGCCGCGTCTGGAAATTCGATTCAAAACGCCAACTTTGAAAGTATATTCTGAAAGAAATTTTTGTCTTTACCAAAAAAGGTAAACCGTCATTCGATTACATAGTTTCTGTATAAAAACATCTGTCAATTTCCTGTGTTTCCGAACAAAAATGAATTGAAAAATGTGTCAGAAAATAGCTCTTTTGTAATTGAGATCAATCTTCATAGTTTTTTCTTTTTCTTTTGAGTCATACATAATTTTGAAATTAACGTTAAGTTCAGGAAAGTATCTAGACATATCAATCTATAAATACCACGAAACTGCTCTTGATAGTACACGGAAATATTTACGGTATTGAAATTCATTGTTATGCCTACAATAATTACCTACAATCATTGCCGCTTATTTGAATCAGGACCACCCCCTCTGATTGAATCAGATTCCGCTTTACAAACATGGTTAATTTTAAAAGGTTGTTATTAAACTTTGATCGAATACTTTCCCTAAAATAATTTACTCAAAGGTATTTTGAAATTTTACATTATACATGTTTGACAATCCCGTTTCCGACACATTTGCAAACAAAACTAGTCGTTGGGGGCCACCGTAATACTTACCCATCATGGATATGTATAATGTAAAATATTAAAATAAAAATGTGTAAACTACTTATTTTATAAGTAGTTTACACCGAAAAAAATAGTTCCGGTTAATCGAGGTTCTTGAAATGAAATAGGCTTCTTCCTATTATTACATACTAAGTACATACCAAATTGTAAGTCTCTATCTCAATTTTTTGGGGAGATAGAGCGTTTACAGACACACACACAGACACACAGACACACAGACGGATGGCAAAATTTTTTTTTCTAAAAATATGTTTTTCGGAATCTCCAGTGTCTGAAACGTGTAAATCCGTCAAAAAAATTTTTCGATTTTCAAAACTATTACAAGACTTACCCTATACTACGTATGATGGGTAAGTAAAATGAAAATTTCAGCTAAGTTTAATAAGGTACAGAATTAAGAAACGCGTTCCTCTCTCAATAGATGTGATGCATCTTTGATTATAATCAGTTGCTACTTGATGACTTACTTTTCATAATTTCGTATCCCAAAAACTGCTTTGAAAAACTCATTTCGACAGTGTTCATAGGAATATAATTTTTTCAAATATTCATGTCATACTTTATATTTCACATACAAAAATTGTTAAAATGTATAAAAATCACAATATGTTTGGGATGGTTAATTCTAACGCTACAGAATATTCAACGTGAAAAAAAATAAGTATCACAGATAGGCGATATGAATAAAAATCAGTTTACCAATTACAGTGGTAAACTTTACATATGTATAATGCCTAAATTCTTGACTGAATAGCTTTTAGTTTGACATCCAAAGCAGTGGTGTAGTCCTGGGGAAAAAAGTGGGGGGACGCTCATAGTCTCGATCATTAGTGTCTGTATCTGTATCACCCATAGGGCAAACTTGATTATGATTCTTGCTTTTCATTTTGAATTGCAGAGAAAAGTAATTGAAAAATTAAATAAAAAAATTTAAATTAAAATTTATTTAAATTAAATTAAAATTTATTTAAATTAAATTAAAATTTATTTAAATTAAATTAAAATTTATTTAAATTAAATTAATTAAAGTTTTTTATCTGTTGGTCGTTCATAGCTTCCCATAAATTAAAATATTGTTAACCTTATTTCATGCGTAAAAATATTTGAAATAGAATTCGTAATTTAATAACACTAATCCACGCAACGAGACTTTTGTTAGACATTGTTTATTTTTGAGATAGTCATAGAATAACTATTGTATACTAAAAGCATTGAAAATTATTGCATTTTTACATTACGGACACGTATAGTGTAAGGAAAATATTGTAATCATGACGAGAAAAAAGATTATGAAATTTATATCTTTACTTTTATAGGTTCCCTGTATCACAGCGCCGGGGCGAGACAAAGCCCCTGGTGCGTTATAAGCCCTTCAGAGGCTTGGGCGCGATGGTCGTTTACGCGCGTCGACGACCCCCGTGGGCGCCGACGGCGCAGGATAGAATCCGCTTTTCCTATTTCTGTAACAATTCTCTTTGTATGTGCGTATGCATGTGTGCGAGTCGGTATTTTCTTTAAGATTCCCAAAGTCTGTGTTTGGTGATTTTGCAATGAGTCAATATGTGTATGTGTCTGAGCAGGATAGCATTTAAACGGTGTTTTCGGCTGAGATTAAATTTCGCAGGTATGTTATATATGATGAAAAGATTATTTAACATTCTGGATTATATATGCCACTGCCCAAACTCTGTACAAAATTTTGAATAACGTGTTTCGTGTCTAGACAATTTTTAAGCCATTTTTTGACCAGAAGTAAAAATATGTGCAGTTTCTGAGGGGAAAAAAAACATTAAAAAATGTGACCGATGCCGAGGATAACCCATAAATAATGCTTTTTATTGACACAAAGACTATCTTTAGGATTCATATGCTAGCCCAAATCGGATTTTAAAAAAAATATTGGGTTGTTCGGAAAGTTTCTTCCGTTTGGGAAAACCAATTCGTACCGGAAAATTCTATCATTTAATTATTAGACATTAATTTCAATGTCTAATGTCAATTGACGGGCAAAATTTTCCGGTACGAATTGGTTTTCCCAAATGAAAGGAACTTTCCGAACATCCCAATATGAATTTGAAAGGGATGAAATAGACCAGTATCCTTATAAAAAAAAAATTCTGAAAATCGCGTTTCATCAATATTTTTGTAGAATTAGTAACTCTTTAAATCAGTAACTAGGTTACTTCTAATCTGTAAGTATCGTATTTTTACGGAATGAAATGGAGAAAGACGTTCAGAAATATTGGTTTCATCATGATTTGTGTGGAAATATTCGAGCAAAAGCAACTGACTTAAAACTTGGCACACATGTACTTTCAGGACTTACATGCTCGTAAAATCTTATTTATTATTTTTTTTATTTACATTTTAAAAGGATGAATTGTCCAGGGCTCCCAAATGGTTCGCCAACTGATTACCAATATTTTTTAACAGAAAATTTCTTAGTAGGTTTCTAAAACTTTTCTGCAAAAATTTACTTCCGAAGGTTGTTTCTGCAAAATTTACAAGAAAAATCTAAAAATAAAATTTTTCTAAGAAAATGCTGGTATTCAAAAAGCGGACCATTTGGGAGTCCTGATTGTTAAGTAAATCTTCTAAACTCGTTTCATCACGATTTATCTGGTAGCTATTATTAACATGCAGATGCTCACGAAGAATGGCTTTTAAAATATTCGAAATTTTAAGTGCTGAAATAAGCCGAAAACTTTTTAAAGTTATTATTCTTCTGAAACTATCAGTGCTAGAAACTTCAAATTTGACATAGAAGTTGTTTAACTCGTAGATATTCTCTACGATGAATTAAAATTTTAATGTGGGAATAGTCTCCGTGAATGTTACCACACTATTAATAGCGATATAAAAGTCTGCTCTAGTTATAAATTGATTTGAATCCATGCCATTCTATAAGTGTTTAAAGAATTGAGTGGAAATTTTTTAAAGATATAATTTTGAAGCAGAGTTTCTATGGCAAATAATACTTATGCTTGTGTCAGATGACTTATTTAAGAAACACTTTCCTAATAAAACTACTTTTAACGTTAAGAAAAATAAATTAAATATAGAAAAAAAAACATACTTTCATTAAAATTCACAAAAAGTCAACTTATATTATAAAGCACAAATGTGTGCATCGCTCAATGATGTCATACTGACGCGGGCAGCAATGTGGTGAAAATGGGTGAATTTTGAAACAATGGAGCTATTTTTTTTCAATTAAACAATCGTAATGTTATTTCTATGGGGGTAAATGCATTTTTTGTGCCGACGTTGACCCCTCCCCCCTTAGGGATCAAATTTATTAAATGAATGTCCAATTCATGTATTTTCCTCAGGTATACATATATATATATATCCCAAATTTCAAAGCTCTACGTCAACAGGAAGTGGGTGAAAAATCAATCACAAGATTTGACTGTCACATACATACAGAAATGTAAAATAAAAGAAAGTGGGTAAAAATGTGGCTCAAATTAATTTCTTTTATTTATTAAATATTTAAATAAAAGGGGGAAAATGGGTTGAAAACAACAGCAATATATTTAATTCTCTCACAGTTTAATAATATGTATTATTTTCCCTCTTTCAACAGAAATACTTATTTAAAAAAAAAAAAAAAAAAAAAAAAAATCATCTCTTTATATTTTCTAGATTTTACCGCTATGATTTACCGCTTTCCAAATTTTGAGTAAGGCTGTGGTTTTCACTTAGATAAGGATGAATCGTTAAAGATTAGAATTAGAAGATTAAACAGATTATTATTCATTAAAGTTAAATTACTATTATAAATTAAAAGCATCAAGTTTTGTCACTAAAAACCATTTTGAACCACGTTGCTATCAAAGTATTTGCATTTTTTTGACAAAGTCTTCAAGTTTGAGCTAAGGTCGACTTTTACAGGGCGTCCGAAACAATTTAAACTTGAAGATAAGTAATCAATGTAAGGTGCAAAAAAGTTTAAAATAAGGTAGGAAATATGCAGGGGGGAGGAAGGGGACAACGATTATATCAAATTAGAAAAGCTATGAGGTATTACAAGACGGTAACAGTAACATGGATGATAATAAACATGTGCGGTTAACCCCCAGTTATGTAATGCAGCTGACGGAAAATACATAGAGTATGCTTAGCCAATTCTTATTATTATTATTTTTTTTAATTTGTAAGTTTTAAAACTACACTGTCTCGTTACATGATTTCTGCCCGTGCAGCTTTTAATTTAGATACACTTGCGATGCATTTTTTTTCCTTTTTACACTTATTAATATTTAATTTTGTTCTAAAAATGCTATCGCCAATATGTGCACAGGACCATTTTCACTGATAAAGTAATATTTAAATGGTTCGAAAAGGTTTTATAAGTCAGCTTTCTTCCTTCATTTTTTAAATTTAATTTTAAATATATATAGGTATGCAGATTTTTAATGATTTTATTGCAGCAAAAAGGAAATTTTTTCTGACTGACAAATTTTGAATACAAGAGTCGCATAAAGAGTTATTGCGTAAATGTTTGAAAATTAACAAGATAATTATTTCATCGACAATATTATTTCAATATTATTATTTTTTACTTTATTTTAAACTTTTTTATAATTTACGTTATCTACTTATCTCCAGCAGGTAACAAATTAAAGTGCGTGTCAACTTTTATAATACACTAGCAAGCTACGCCCGCTAAGCTGGTCAATTTATCTTAACCAACCTTTAATCAAACAAAATATTGACATTTCATAGTTCACTTTTACATTTTAACAGAATAATAAGACTACTATATTTTGGGACTCGTGCTATAGCCAATATAAACGTCAGGACACGTCGCCCTTATCATTATCTTTTCGCTATGGTACTCCATTGTGAAATTTGGTAATATTTGAAATTCAATATTTGAAAAATGGCATAATCATTAGATTGGAAATTTATATTAAGAAATATACATTTTTTTACCTTTCAAACGCAGTTTGTTTAACAATTTTCTGACAAATACTTTTCGAGCTATTATTTTTTTTTCAGTAACTTCAAATGTTTCATTTTCCGAGATTAATCTGTGGCAAAGATTAGCGAAAAACCCAGTCGTCAGCAACACATAGCTTTATATTAAAGAGGATGTTGGAGAAGGGATTGTCACCATCACTTTTGAAATCGGTTCTGTAGTTCCAGAGATTCCATAGAAATTGTAATTTAGAATGATTTTAGAACGTTTTTCGCTCCTTTCACCCTTTTAAATTTCGATTTTTTTAAAATTTATTTTTAGAGAGCATTTACATCTTATAAGTAACTATCATGCCAAATTTCAAGTTTCTAGCTCCTTCGATATAATAAAAGTCGCAATTTACGAAATTTTTTTACTACTGCACCCCCCTGGGATTAGTGGCACCGACATAAAATATAGCCTATGTTGGAGCAGGAAGTGTCACCATCAATTTGCCACCATCACTTTTGAAATAGGTTCTATAGTTCCAGAGATTACATAGAAATTGTAATTTAGGATGTTTTTAGAACGCTTTTCGCTCATTTCAACCTTTTAAATTTCGATTTTTTTAAAATTTATTCTTAGTGAGCATTTACATCTTATAAGTTACTACAATGCCAAATTTCAAATTTCTAGCTCCTTTAGTATAAAAAAAAATGCAATTTTAAAACGTTTTTCGCTCATGCACCACCCTGGGATTAGTGGCACCAACGTAAAATACAGCCTATGTTGGAGCAGGGATTGCCATCAAAAATTTGCCACCATCACTTTTGAAAAGGGTTCGGTAGTTCCAGAGATTCCATAGAAATTGTAATTTAGAATGTTTTAAATACGCGTTTCGCTCATCTCACGCTTTTAAATTTCGAACTTTTTTAGAATTTTTTCTTAGAGAGAATTTACATCTTATAAATAACTACCATGCCAAATTTCAAATTTCTAGCTTCTTCAGTATAAAAAAAAATCGAAATTTTAGAACGTTTTTCGCTCTTTTACCCCTTTTTCCTGTAGCAGTGGCACCGATATAAAACATAGCCTATGTTACAGCAGAGACTGTTACCATCAATTTGCCACTATTACTTTTGAAAATGGTTCTGTAGTTCCAGAGATTCCATTGAAATTGTAATTTAGAATGTTTTTAGAACGCTTTTCGCTCATCTCACACCTTTTAAATTTCGAATTTTTTTAGAATTTGTTCTTAGAGAGCAATTACATCTTATAAGTAACTGCCATGCTAAATTTCATGTTTCTAACATCTTCAGTGTAAAAAAAAAAAAAAAAATTAAATTTTAGAACGTTTTTAACTCCTGCACCCCCCTGGGGGTAGTGGCACCGACATAAAATATAGCCTATGTTGGAGCAGGGACTGTCACCATCAATTTGCCACCATCACTTTTGAAAACGGTTCTGTAGTTCCAGATATTCCATAGAAATTGTAATTTAGAATGTTTTTAGAACGCTTTTCGCTCATCTCACCCTTTTAAATTTCGAATTTTATTAGAATTTGTTCTTAGAGAGCATTTACATCTTATAAGTAACTACCATGCCAAATTTCATGTTCCTATAACTCCTCCAGTATTAAAAAAAAAATCGAAATTTTTGAACGTTTTTCGCTTCTGCACCCCCCTGGAGGTAATGGCACTGACATAAAATATAGCCTATGTTGGAGCAGGGATTGTCACGATCAATTTGCCACCATCACTTTTGAAATCGCTTCAGTAGTTCCAGAGATTTCCCCCTACAAACAAACAAACAAAAAAAAACAATCTTTACTGCTTTATAATATTAGTAGAGATAGACAGACACACTGTATACCGTCCAATATATATTATATTCATTACACACAAATGTTTGTAAAATTAATTTGGTGCAACAATGTGTGAAGGAAAAGCATGTCTAGCGTTTTTTTTTTAATCGAAAATATAATTTCGTTCAGTTTAAACACATACCAAGCAATAATTATCTATAAATGGTAACGTATTCATTCGAATTATTTTGAGTGGTCATGTATAGAAATTAATGATCATATGCTCATCACATAACACACTAAAATTTAAACCAGCTGCAAAACGCATTTCAAGAAATATCCGGCCATGACGGTAGTGTATTTGGATAATTTTTTTGTGGCCCTGTATACGAATATCATTTACGTATCACTTAGCAGATGGATATTTTCTTCAGCTGAAAAATACAAAATATAACCGAAAACACGTTTCGAGCAACTGAACCCACGTCTGACAATGTGTCCGGATTCTTTGGCCTGGTAAAATAACTATAAATGTTTCGTGCACCGTTTTCCATGCATTGCAAACAATTACTGTTCATGGTGTTTTGGTGTTTCGAAGTATTTTTTAACGTCCCTGTAAACGAACGATAAATGCTATTTTTGATAGGGAATATGTTGAAACGAATTTCAATACCATATGGCATTACTTCCTTTATGTGTATTTCAAACAATCTCTGCGTCCGCTCAGTAAACAGTAATATGAAAGAACTCTTTTTTGATCACTCGTAAACGAAATACTGATGCTATACACATAATTCAGAATAGTGATAAGGCTACATTGAAAAAATATACATAAAATTTTGTCGAAATTCAAGCAAACTTTTGGAAGTTATACAAGTAGAATGCGAACAGATGGAGACAGACAAGCGATCTGACACCGTAAACACTTTCCATGTTGTTGAAAAGTATTAAAAATCAATGGCTTATTTCTTAAAATTGTTGATTTGTTGGTGTGCTCATAATTTAAAAAAATTAATAAGTTTGAAAAAATGGCTTCCTCTCTCATCTCTAGCGTCCCCCTTGAAAATAAAAAGTAAGGGGACGCTCGACATAAAATAAAAAAGTGAGGGGACGCCGTGCCCCCGCGTCCCCCCTCGACTACACCACTGCTCTCAAGTAAAATAGTAATAATAATAAATAATACTCATATTCTCTAATAAGTAATAACAGAAGTAATTAATAATAATAATTTGAACTTTGAACACATTTTAACAATCACAACATTATATCACATTGTTTTTCAATAGTAAAGACGTAAATATCACAGCGAATTAACGTAGTTTAATTAATTAGAAATTTTTGGTTGAGGATAGAAAAAAAATTACACAGCAAAATTAGATTATTTTCCTTATTTTAGGAAGGATAAGGAAATAGCTTTTTGCTAGCCGAAACTTATAAAAAAAATTAATAACAATAATAATTCCAACACTAAATGAATTTAGTAGCCTAAAACATTTAGAAGAGGACGCTCAACCAACAATTTCAAACAATGATCTTCCCTTAAAAATAAATGAACAACGTAAAATGGCACAAGTAAAAATATGTAAAATGTCAAACATCTGTTTTGGAGACCCTAAAGCTCCATTATAAGTGCCAAATTCAAAAAATTAAAACCCAATCAAATATTTAAGCCACGTAAATATGCTTGCGTCACTCACATGCGCCTAAGATTGGATGGCGTTGAGTTTTTCAAAACAACAGCAGAGTCAGGAAACACATGTGGGAAACCAATAGGAACTCCCGGCCAGACTGGGCGAGTTCAAGTATAAAGCTAAGTATTAAGTAAATTAAGCGAGTTTAAGTTTTAATCATTTGAATTTGGCACTGATGATGGAGCTTTAGGGGCTCCGAAACAGCTGTTTGCCATTTTATATATTTTTGAACTTAAACTCGCCCGAAACTCATACGAAAAAATTGATTCCCGGCATATTATCGCTCTGTTGGAAAAAATCTCAACTATGATACTCCAACCATTGGAGAAAAATTGAATGTTCACAAACTGGCATTTTTCTTACGATTTAAATGCTTAAAATTTACTTTTAAGAGCAATGTAACTCCATTAGAATAAGATATATAACTCTCTCTCTCTCTCTCTCTCTCTCTCTCTCTCTCTCTCTCTCTCTCTCTCTCTCTCTCTCTCTCTCTCTCAGTGGCGCAGCCAAGGGGGGGGGGGGGGGGGGGTTTGGGGGTTAAACCCCCCCCCCCAGAGCTAAAAAAAATTACTATAATTGCCGTTTATATGAATCAAAACTAAAGTTAAAATTAAATTTTTTGGCCTTTCCGCCTTGGCGGAATCCGCCGCTTTGTTAAATCAAATTCTATTCAAAAATGTGATTCAATTAAACGGCGAAAATTCTACTTAAAACTGTGAAAGAGCATATTACAAGCATCGGTCAAAGTCAAAACTGGTTATTTGGACTGCGTCACTTTGTCAAGAAGAGCTGGGCAGTATCGAAAATACATGTATTTGAAATACATTTTCAAAATACATTTGTATTTTGTATTTTAAACAGATAAAACTAAAGTATTTTGAAATGATTTTTCCATGTGTTTTGCATTTTGAAAATACTCAAAATACATTTCTCGATTGTTCCAAACTTCGTACTAAACTTAAAGCTGGTATAAAGTTTAAACCACAACTTGTGTTTTAACCGCAAATTACTGATTCACAACAGGAAATACATGCTTGTCTGTTTTGTATAGTCTTTGAATTCGTTTCTAGAAGTTAATACAGTGGAACTCCAGATATACGTTACCTGAGTTGTACGTTTCCCTCAGTTATACGTTTCAACTCAGCGGTCCCGACCACTTGCCATTAAAAATTAGCTGAGTTATACGTTTTGAATTACAGATTTCCCTCAGTTATACGTTACGTTTTTGCGTCCCCGGACGAATTTATTTTTCATTTATTCATTTTGAAACCGGAAATACTGACGACGCGGCCGGGGAGTCTGATTTGAAAGATCCCACTCTAACTTCAGAGCTGATGTGAAAGCTTTTGACGTAGTAAATTGGTTCGTCAGTAGTAAAAGAAATAACCATAAGGCGGGTGAATTATTAACAGAAATGCAAAATTTGCTGTTCAGTGTCGGCTCTGCCAAAAAGAAACAACCGAAGATTAGTGATTATTTCGACAAGATTCAATAAACTACTGAAATGTCTTTTGATAAATGATTTATATGCCAAGGCGATTCCAACGATTTCTTTTAAGTACTCTATGTGTATTAAAAATAATTTTAATAAAGCTTTAAAGATAAAATAAGTTCATGTGTACTTCTCTTATGTAATTTTTCTTCTCATTTCCATTTCCAAAAATTTATGTCATGGGTGCAGTACTACTTAGGAAACTTCTGTTTTCAATATAAAAGGTAGCAAACACCTCAGCGGATCAAAGTTTTCACGATATATTTTAAAAATTGTTCCGTTAAACCATTAATTGAGTTGTACGTTTTACTGAGTTATACGTTTCGTTTTTCCGGTCCCGAGCAAAACGTATAACTGGAGTTCCACTGTATGAACATTTTTTTTTTTTTTTTTTTTTTTTTTTTTTTTTTGGCATAATAAGGATTTTTATTTTTGGATGAAACATTTTTGCTGAATGGTTTTGCTAATGCTTTTTAATTCTTAATGTTGCTATGCAAAAAAAAAATAAATTGTTCAGACTTTTCCTGAGTATTGCATTTTTAAACTATCTTAGCAGTGTAATGCAGTTAGTTGTTGCATAGACGCGTGAAAAGATTGATAATACATACCCAAGAACTCCTAATGAAAGGAAATTAATTATTTGTGATAAGTCACGCTACGCGATAGACATAAGTATACTCGAAATATTTCAAAATATTTTTTAATGACAGTTAGTGCCAGACACTATTTTCCGGTCGAAATCAACTGAGTCTGGTCATCACTTTTTTATGACCGGACCGGGCGTGGGCTTTATTTTTTCCTGCAGACTCAGGCCGGGCAGGGGCATATAATTTTTTTCCGGACCCAGCCGGACCTGGACATTCTTCCTAGAGGTCTAGACGGGAAGAAATTTTCAAGCCTGGTCTCGACCCAGATCATAAAAAGTCATTGGCCTGGCCTGGCCCGTGCAGATATCAGTAAAATTTGATCTGGTTTAACATTCTTTGCAAAAAATGCATATATTTTTAAATCGTTATTATTCTACAATTAAAAAATTAAATTTATACTTTTTGAAGAATAGTACATACTCGTATATTTCTGGGCAATAAAATTAAAGTGCACGAAAACATGTGAAAAGTCTATGATGGAATCCTGTCTTAAACGGAAAAGTGTGTTAATTCATACAAAATGAATATAATAATACGTGTGAAAAGAATATAATGCATTTAGAACAGGTGATGTACCAGCTAAGATGGGATAATTGATTTTTTTTAGCTCCTACGTGATTTCGTCTTAGAAGATGTTTCTGTATCGAATTTTTTAGATTTATAAGTCTCTAAGCCATGGAATATGCTTTAATGACATTAATAATAACTCAGACATTTGCGTACAAATAGAGAATCATAAAAAAAATAAACATAGTTTACATGGGCACAGGCAGAAATAAATCTAGGGAGGGCAGTATTTTGGAACGGGTATGCCTCTATTTCGCAGCTCTGGGCGCTTTTTAAAAGATGAAGAATATAAACATAAAAAATAGCTTAAAAAAAATGTCAGAATACCTTGTACAAGAGAATTTTTAACCACATCGGCTTAAAAATTTATCTTTTGTTGAAATTCACTCGGGCCAATTAAGTTTTTGTAGGGCTAGGCTCGAACCGAAATTTTAGCATTTAAACCGGGCCAATAAATTTTTTGTATGAGCTGGTCCAGACTCGGACCGAACTTTTAGCTTTTATACCGGGTCGGGCCAAAGAATTTTTTGTACGGATACGGCCGGGACTCGGGCCGAACTTTTAATTTTTATACCGGGTCGGGTCCCAAATTTTTTTCTACGGGTTCGGGTCTGGAAATTTCGGCCCGTGCAGACCTCTTTTTTTGGTTACGGACATGTCCATATACAGTAGGTAAAAATTTGTAACATTGCATTGCATTAAAACATTTTTGCGTACTGCAAGATAATTAAAATTAAAATTAATGTATTTTGTATTTTGAATGTATTTAAAAAATACATGTATTTTGTATTTTGACATTTGAAACTTTGAAAAGTATTTTGTATTTTGTATTTTAGACCCTAAAACCAATGTATTTTGTATCGAAAATGGTTTTTCGATGTATTTTTCGATGTTGGTCATATACAAAGGGTACTAGGAAAGTTTTGCAATATGGATTTATTTATCAAACTTTTTCAAAGTAATTTCCGATACAAGCAATACAGTTCTCCATCCTTCGAAACCAGTCCTTAAACCAGCTCTGCCAAGTTTCACTAGGAAGTAAGACACACTCGTTGTCCCACGCCCTCCAACGTGTCTCATCACGGGAAAACCGAATCCCTTTCAGCTTCATTTTCACATGCGGGAACAGTGCGAAGTCACAGAGGGCAAGATCTGGACTGTAAGGAGGGTGTTCAAGAAGTTTCAGTCCTGTAGTGGCCAAATATTCAGTGCAGGCTTTGGCCCGGTGAGCTGGAGCTTTCTCATGATGGAGGAACCAGGTGTTCATTCGTGACTTTGGTCGCAGGTTCTTCAAAGATTCCATGATATTAGGGAAGCACTGTTCAGTTACCCCTTAGCTGTAACTGTCTTCTGTGTGTCCAAAACGATACGCTCAACAATTCCACCCGATTTGAAAAATAGTAAAACAGCTATAATTTTTTTTAACAGATCGGAATTTTCTGACAGCTACCAGTGTGTCCTAATCATCAAAGACCCAAACTTTGTTTTGAGACTTAGTCGGCACATCATAATAGTATAGCCAGGTTTCGTCACCACTGCCACATGTACGCTTTGAGTTATGTAGTATACAGTGGGCCATTTCTTAATTGCATTTCTGTCGTTGTTCCATGTTCGAAGCAATAATAGGCCATCGAATTCCAGGGAAAAAATAAAACATACACTTTGTAAGTCTCTCTCAGTTTCAAACGGCTCTTTTTTGTGTTTTTTGCTCTCAGTTACTAAGACCAAGCTATGTGCGAACCCAGGAAAAAAATCTTTGCAAAAGTAAAAATTAATAAAAAGTACTTTAAAGTTATAAAAAGCTATTTTTCGATTGTGAACAGATTTTTGCAATCAGTGTTTCTTTCGAATCATTTGTTTCGTAGGGGGTCTGTACACAAATTTAAAGACTATACTTCATTTGTCAAACTATTCAAACTCTTTATGCCGAGAATTTGCATCTTAAAAGTAATCTCTATACTAAATTTCAAGTTTCTAACACTAATAGTTTCAACTAAATCGTTATTTAGAACGCGTTTAGAAAGTTTTCCGTCATTTCATCCTTTTAAATTTTGAATTTTAAAAAAAAATGTTCTAAGGAAGCATTTACTATACATAAAAGTAATCATCATGCAAAATTCCAAGTTTCCATACCAATTGTATCACATAAATCGCAATTTTAGAATGCTTCTTACTCTTGCAATCTTTCAAATTTCGAATTAAAAAAATAAATTATGGGCGAGCATTTACGTCTCTTAAGTTACATCCATATAAAATTTCAAGACTCTAGCCCTAAGAGTTCTAATTATATTATGATTTAGAACATTTTTAGAACGTTTTTTGCTCATTTCACATTTTTAAATTTCGAATTTTTTAAAAACCGTTTTGAACGAGTATGTATATCTGAAAAGTAACCACTATATCAAAAAACAAGCATTTATAACAACTGTATCATACAAATCGCAATTTTAGAACTATTTTGTTCTTGATCCTTTTACATTTCGAATTTTTAGAAAACTGCTCTGGATGATCATTTTCATTTCTAGAGTAACAGCCGTGCCAAATTTCACATATCTAGCACAAACAATTTCTAATTAAATGTTTTTAGATCATTTTCAGACCGTTTTTCGGTCATTTCGTCCTTTTAAATTTAGAATTTCTTTAGAAATCGTTCTTAGAGAGCATTTACATCCCAAAAGTTACCACCATGCCAAAGCTTCTATACCAACTGTATCATATAAATCACAATTTTAGAACTTTTTTTTTTTTTTTTCTGCTACTGCAAACTGTTCTTGGTCTATATAAGTCTCTAAAGTAACAACAATGCCAAATTTCATGTTTCTAGCCCTAATTGTACAAATAAATTGTAATTTAGAACGTTTCCTGCTCCTTTTCCCTTTTTAAATTTCGAACTTTATAGAAACCATTTTTAGTGAGCATTTACATCTTTTTAAAGTAACCGCTAGTCCAAATTTCTAGAATCAACAATATCATAGAAAGTGCAATTTTAGAATTTTTTTTTTTGTTCTTGCACCCATTTGGAACGTGATGTACCGAAAAAAAGTGTTTGGAAATTGTTGTATAAAATAAAGCCTATCTTAGAGAGGAGATGGTTAACAGAATTTTGACACCATTATTAAGGTTCCATACTTAAAAAGTAAAAACGGAACTATTAAAAGATCACTCATGTGTCTTATTCTTCTGGCACTCAGCGGGGAGTTAAAGGTTATCGACGCAGAATCATCTAAGGATTGTTGGTAATGATTTTCGAAAATATATGTTTGTAAATAGCTGAGATATTAATTAAAACCCATCTAGAAAACAACGGCACGGATCAAAACTGTGTTGCTACTTTGCGACCTACTTTTGAAGCGCGCTTGACACAATGCTAAGATTAAACTTTGTAACAAGATCTTTGCTTTAGGTAAGACGAATCATGATAGTCAACATTTTTCATACCAAATGAATTCAATTATTGAGGGAAAATATTGAAAAATAATTCATAGAATAATTCTAAGACATTAAGAGTAAGTAATTTTGAGACAACAATCGCTTATAATTCAATATATAATTCATTTATAATGAAAAAATCTTCTCGTTAACAAATCACTTGAATTATCATACCTCGATAGGTTTTCATTTTTGAAAATGAATCGGAAAGTTTCGCGTTGTTCAGCATACTTTTTTTAAATGCTTTAAAATTGTCTACTATTACGACAAATATGATTGACAAGTAACTTTTCGTGTGAAACTCAGCGACTTCTTCCGAAGCGTGATTTGTTCTCTGCCAAATTTAAGCTTTGTACAAGGTCTTTGTTTTAGAGGGAGATATATTCATTGTTTTTCATTCCAATACCAATAAAATTAAATTCTGGCATGTGATATTGTTTTAGGTATGTGACTATGTCATGTGAGAATATTGCCTTTGAACAGTTCTGATATTTTGTGTGGAACCCTTTGTACGCGAATAAAACTCACATATGACCAATTGACCAATTTCTTTTTAAATCTGTTCTGTAGTTCCAGAATTAACCCCTGCAAAAAGAACAAATGTTGCTGTTTTATAATATTAGTATAGATACGACAACAATTCAAACTCGGATATTTTTAGAGAACTTTAGCAATAATAAATATATTTTAACAAAATTTTCATCAGATTTACATTAAATAATGCGAAATTCGATGTCATGTAAAGTACTGTAAGGGCACAGTAATTTAGTCTACAATACCGTGTTTAATATCAACTACATTCCAAAACATCGTTTAGCTTAATTGAGTTGTCACATTTGGCAAAAAGCAAGGTAAGTAAGTCTATTGAAAATTTTGTTAAAATTGCTTCTTTATTATTAAATTTAGGAATAATAATTCGTGATTCTCATGAAACCTTGTGGATTTTTGATTGAACAAATGGATTGCAAATCTGTTATTTTCTGTGTAAAAATTATTTGCTGTACTGTGCTCTTCCATCTTAAAGTTTTCTCCTCATCATTTTTAAACACTTTATAAATCTAATCAATTTTTGTGTTATTTCATTGGTGCATTTTATAGTTTGTCACTCTAATATTGTAAACGCTGTTTAAATGAACCGTAACCAACGTAATTGCAGAGATAAGCATTATGATTTCATTCATTTAAAAGACTGATTCCATTAACCGGCGATTCATTTAAAAGACTGATTCCATTAACCGGTGATTCATATAACCGGCGACCGCCTTTATCAGAAACTCAAACCCCCCCCCTAGAACCGAATTCTGGCTGCGCCACTGCTCTCTCTCACTCTCTCTCTCTCACTCTCACTCACACACATTAGTATGTGAAAGTAGGTATTTTCAACGATATCTATCTGCTAACACATTCGTTGCTTGGAGAATTTTCTTTTTCTTTACATTTCCACAAACTGTTTCTTTAAAACTTGAAAAATATTGTTTGTATAGTATGAAACTTCAAAATATGCAACTGCGCTCCTCGCCGCCACTCATATATGTTCAAAATCGTAATATTACAAAACAAATGCTCCGAGAGTTTAAAACGAATTAATAAAACAAATTCAATGCATCACGATTGTTAGAGACATTAAAGAAATAACAATATTACAACTTCAATACCCAGAATATTTTTGTTTGTTTGACCAAGAAAAAATTATAAGCCTCAATTTTGAAAGAAAATAGTTAAATATTATTCGGGGCATTCAAAAATGTGCATTTCTACCGAAAACACGGAAATTGAAAAATTTTATTGTTCAAATACTATCTCCTTATGCAGATATAAGAAAGTAAAAATCGGAAGACATATGTTGTAAAGCGTACACGCAAGAGTTAAACTGAAAATCGGGAGTCTAATGAAAAAATTAATACGGTTAGCGTCTATTTCTAATTCCATTTCACTGGTGAAAATTGTTTAAAAAATTCTAATAAAACATTTCTTTTGCAACTAAAAAAAAAATTTTTTTCACGAAATTTTTACACGGGCTGTAAAACCGTTATATTTGTAACCTTATAAAAATTACTTCAAAGCGTTCAGACAACATAAACTTAAAATATATATATATATATATATGAACGACCCTACGTGAAAAATAAAAAAATGTGTTCTTATGAGCGGTTTTACCACTAAATATCAGTCTTTTTTCGCGAATTTTTCACTTCAAAATATGATTTCGTACAAAATTGGGTTATAAAATCATTGTTTAAATTTATTATCAGCTAGTAATAAATAAGGGAATAAGCTTGGAAAATGTTTCTTGAATACAATAAAAGTGATTTTGAGTAAAATACGGAATTCAATTGAATTATAAGAACAAATAATGAATTGAAATTCGGCAGTACTGAAACTGGTCAATAAAGAAGCAACTTCTAAAGATTGTGATAGAATAGTTAAAAGTGTAGTCGACTTAAGCGAATTTCTGTTAAAATATGTCGAGTTAACGGGGTTCTTCCTCATTGTATCAGCCGTTTGAGAAATAAAACGTCGATTCATTGCGGTTTCACGGCCTTTTTTAGAGGTCTGCACGGGCCGGGCGCTGGCTTTACTTTATTTTGAAATGTCGGGCCGGGCCTGGTCTACACTACTTCTGGGCCGGACCGGGCTTGAGCGTTTCTTTAGTTACTTATCGATATAGCCCATTTTAGTTACTTATGTTTGTAAAAATTATATTGATTTTGAACATTTGTTAAAAAAAAATCTTTAGCTATTTACTTGGGTTTAAAAAACTACAGAGAGGGATTTTTGAAATGTACGTATTTTTCTTTGTATAATTTTACGATTTTTTTTTCCATTCTTTTTTACTCATTTTAAATTAAATTGACTGTCTTACTGAATATTTATTTGAATATAATTTTCTAAGTCATTTTTTTTAAATCAGTGCTTTGTACGTAATTGTCTAAATGGTCACTAAATTGTTTGTTATTTTGTATTTCGAACATAACCTGACAATAAAATATATCTATAGTAATTCTAATCGTAGAATAATGTTGCTTCGGAAATATCGGCATGTTTTTCAGAAATTCAGTCGCGTCGGGTAGGAGTAATTAAGTTTTTGTACCGGCTGGGCTCGGGCCCGGACCGAACTTTTAGCTTCCAAATCGGGATGGACTCGGGCTTTTAGCTTTAATACCAGGCTTTTATAATCTTAGATTTTATATTTTTTACCTTTTATACCGGTCAGGGCTCGGTCCGAGATTTTTGCTTTACTCTTATATCGATCTAATTTTTTATTTGACGGGTCGGACCTGGCCAGTATTTTGTTTTTTACGGGTCGGACCTGGCCAACATTTTTTTTTCGGGCCGGTCGGGCTGGGGTAGAACTTTTAGCTTTTATGCCGGGCCGGACTTGGAACATACTTTTAACTTTTTTTTATCGTTCCTGGTCGGGCCGAGCCAATAATCTGTTTTCATTTGCCGGGCCGGTCTCGGGCCGAATTTTCAGATTTTATACCGGCCGGGTCGAGCCAGTCACTTGTTTTACACGGGCCGGACTCGGGCCTAAATTTTAACTTTTATACCGGGCCGGGCCAATAATTTTTTTGTACGGATCAGGCCGGCCCGGGCCTGGGAATTCCGGCCTGTGCAGATCTCTGGCCCTTTTAACCTGACCCTGCTTTCAAACAAGTAAAGTTTACTATTAATTAAACGCAGTGCTCAGAAGAAAAATGTTTTCTTTTTAGCTCGCAGGCTATCAAAGCCTGAGAGCTTATGTGCCCGCCCGTTCTGTATGTATGTATGTACGTATGTATGTATGTATGTACGTAACGCGATAACTCTTGACAGAAATAACCGTTTTGCTTCCAATTTTGTTTATAGGTTCCTTGTGATAAGGCGCTTCCCTGATTAGTTTTTGGATTGATTGTTTAACTATAAAGGGGGTAACGGGGGGGGGCTAACCCCCCTTAATTAAGATAAATGGTTTTTTCATGCAGAATTGTCCAATTTTCTTCAAATTTTGTATATAGGTTCATTGTGATAAGGTTCTTTCCTGATTAGTTTTGGGGGTTCATAGGTTAAGTATAAAAGGGCTAACGGGGGGGGGGGGGGATCCTCCCCCTTAATTTAGATAAATGAATTTTTCATGCAGAGTTATCCGATTTTCTTCCAATTTTGTTTATAGATTCCTTGTGATAAGGCGCTTCCCTGATTAGTTTTGGGGATTGATTGGTTAACTATAAAGGGGGGGAACGGGGGGCTAACCCCCCTTAATTTGGATAAATGGTTTTTTCATGCAGATTTATCCAATTTTCTTCAAATTTTGTATATAGGTTCATTGTAATAAGGTTCTTTCCTGATTAGTTTTGGGGGTTCATAGGTTAAGTATAAAGGGGGTAACGGGGGGGGGGGTTAATCCTCCCCCCTTATTTTAGATAAATTATTTTTTTCATGCAGAGTTATCCGATTTTCTTCAAATTTTGTATATAGGTTCATTGTGATAAGGTTCTTTCCTGATTAGTTTTGGGGGTTCATAGGTTAAGTATAAAGGGGGTAACGGGGAGGGGGGGTTAATCCTCCCCCCTTATTTTAGATAAATGATTTTTTTCATGCAGAGTTATCCGATTTTCTTCAAACTTTCGATATGGGCTCATTGTGGTAAGGGGCTTCCCTGATTAGTTTTGGGGGTTCATTGGTGAAGTGTAAAGGAGGGAAACGGGGGCTACCCCCCCCCCCTTAATTTTGATAAATGGGTTTTTCATGCAGAATTATCCAATTTACTCCAAATTTTGTATATAGGCTCATTGTGGTAAGGCACTTCCCTGATTAGTTTTGGTGGTTCACTGGTAAAGTATAAAGGGGGGAACGGGGGGGACTAACCCCCCTTGATATAGATAAATGGGTTTTTTAAGCAGAATTATCCGATTTTCTTCAAATTTTATATATATGTTCATTGTGATAAGGCGCTTCTCTTAGTTTTGGGGGTTCTTTGGTTAAGTATAAAGGGGGGACGGGGGGCTAACCCCCCCCTTAATTTAGATAAATGGATTTTCCATGCAGAATTATCCGATTTTTTCAAATTTTGTATATAGGTTCATTGTGGTAAGGCGCTTCTCTGATTAGTTTTATGGGTTCATTGGTTAATTATAAGTAAGGAGAAACGGGGGATGGTTCCCCCCTCTTAATATATTGTCGATTTCTTCATTTTTCGAGGGCTTATTTCAAATTCTTTGAAATAAGAATATAATTTGCAGTTAGTGTGAATAGCCTGTGAGCTCAATGCCGTCAGTTTAACTGGGCAGTTTTCTTTTATTAACACTTTCCAACCTAGTTAAAAAGTGTTTGACTTCGGTTTGTCTGCCTTCTGTCCGTGCTGTAACAGTTCGCGTATATATGCCTAGATTGTCCTGAAATTTTTGTAGGTTGTTGTCGTCTACTACAGCATGTTCCCTATTTCAAATGAAGGGTGTAGCACTTATAATTTTTTACAGGGACAGTCAAAAGTATTCCGTTACATTACAGTCAATGGTAAATAATCATTTCAAGTTCATTTTGATGATACTACGCAATTTGAAACATACGGAAATTTATATATATTTATGAAGCGCTTTAAGGCATGCTTTTTGTAGAATATGGGATGCAAAGCATTTATTATTCATTAACAGGATCAAACAAAAGAATTATTTTACACATCGTTATATGGGGAAAAATCGTCTGCAGTGTAATTTAGTGATATTTCACTAATTCAAACATAATGAAAATTAATATTCATTACTGAGGTGCACTGTAAATTGCTCTCTTGTGTGCATTGCGTTTATTTACAGGGACACACAAAAGATATTGGTTACATTACATGTGCGATATTTACAGTCTGTGTGTGATAAGTGCGTTTTCAACTTTGGTTTGCATTTTTAACTTTTTTTTTTGTCCATAGTACGTGTGTGTTTATAAACTCGGTTGACCATATACAGGGCTACTCAAGGAAATTCGTAAGTATTACACACTATGGGAGTGAATTTCTTAAGGGTAGTTTTTAACTGTGTTATTACGCATTTTCCTGCTGAACTATATTTAGTAGACAAAAAGAAATTTGTGGAATATAAATAAATTCATATACTGGACTGCGCAAACAAAAAGATGCATTGTCGTTTACGGTTAGTAATTGCTGCGAGTGAGTTTTAAGTTGCCCTTTAGTTTAATATGTGGTGTGTACAAAAGTCTTCAGATAATATACAGGTCTGTACAAAGGATTTCGAGTGCATTTTCACCGATCAGAGAAAATTGTTAAATGTGAATATTCTAACTGAACTACATTTCATCATGCTATATATCCACATCTATTGATCATATACTGGGCTGCACAAAATAATTAGACTACTTTTTTGACACTGGAAGGTAATTTCGAAAACTGTATTTTTGAATGTGTTATGTTTTCTAAACTGTTTACTTGCATATCTCGTTTCACCTTATTTAACAGTGAAGTTTAGTTAGTTTTCTGGCTGTGTTGGAAAGTGTTTCATAATTTGTTTGACGCATGATTTTTCGTTCTTGTTCAATACTCAACATAGTTGAAAGTGTTTATGAATTCGATTTGTCTGTATTGCTGTGCTCTAACTCGCGTAAATATAGTCGGATTGTATGTAATTGATAGATGTTATTGAGGTTTACCATGGCATGTTCGGTATTGAAAATGAAGTGTGTAACTTTTACAGTTCGGTTACAGGGTCACTCTAAAGTCCTTACATTGTGGTCTACGGCGCAAAATCATTTGCAGTCTATTTTAAATTATATTAAATTATTTCAAACACATTGAAATTGTTATACATCACGGAGGTGCACTACAAGATACTTACTATAGAATAGGATGTGCATAGCATTTATCTTTCCTTTACAAGGACACACAAAAGAATTCGGTTACAGTATTGTATGAGCAATAATTGGTGGAAGCGCGTTTTTAATTATGGTATGCGTTTTTAATTTGAACTTTTTGCGTATTACTTGGTGTTCCATAGATCATATTCAGGGCTGCTTAAAGAATTCGAGTACATTTACGCTTATTGACGAAAATTGCTGAAGGGGAATTTTCAACTGTGATATGCGTTTTCCAATTGTGATCATATTTCACCTTTATTAAACAGCGAATTTTTGTTACAGTATTCTGCAGGTTTGGAAAGTGTTTCATAATGTATACTTGACGCATCTTTTTTTTTTCTTGTTTATTTTGAATTTATATTCGCGTTGCATAGTTTAAGCTGTGTCAGGTATCAGTGTACATTGAGATAAGCTTTGGTACTTATATTGCATCTAAAATACGCACCTCTTTGTTACTTGCTATCGTGGTTTGCCTTTAAAAGCGAGCAGGCGATAAAACTGCCAAGTAGACGCACCCGACTCAGTGAATATCGATGTGTTCTTCCCTCAATGGAACTATGTTTAGCTGACATCTGTACCTCAGAAACTTTTTTTTTTTCCAAATTGGACCCTCTCCATGTTTTTAAGTAATGGGGCAACGTGAGTTTTAGTAAAGAACCCAAGTAAGTGTAGTGTTTAAGTTTAAATTTCGTGCTTCGCTCAGCGATGTCATCAGTGGCGTAGTCAAGGGGGAGGATCTATGGGACCCTGACCCTCTCCGAAAGAAACAAGAAAGAAAAATCATGCATCGCGCGTAGATTGGGAAGAACTTCAGAATGCTGTAACTAAATTTCACCATTTAATAAAGTAAAATAAAAATATTATAAATGAACAATTTAGAAAACGCAAAACGCACTGTTAACAGGGTTGTTATGATTTAACCCAACCCAAAAAACCCGGGTGGGTTTTTTCTGAAAAAATCCACTTGAAAAAACCCAGCAAAAAATCCAACTGGGTTTTTTCAAAATTTCAACTTTAAATTACATTGGTAATATATTTCTTAATGTCAGTACACCAGTCGTAAAGTTTATCACCCCCCACACCAAGGGGAAAAAATGTCTTAATTCTCCCAATGATAATTTTTAAAACAATAATTGTAACTTAATTTTCTATAAGTATGTGTAACTATCACAAACACAAAAACTAATTTTTTTTCCCATTAAAAAAAATACTTTGATATATAATGCTACAGTGGAAACTCGTAACAAAATACCACATATGCTGAGAATCTTAATTTAATGATGTAGACATGTAGAATTATTTGGTTTATTCTATTAATTAGTTATATTAAAAAATACTTACTTTACAGCAAATATTTTTTTCCAGTTCTGCAAATTTTGTTATATCCAGTTTCAATTGCAAAAAAAAATTGCTTAATTAAATATAAACTACCACCCAACTTAATTCAATAACAACATAAACTAAGGGAAAACCGAAATTTCCTATTTACCTCGGGCTGAGGAAATGTTACTTACTGTGCCTGAGATAGACTATAGCAACACATTTTGGAATGCAAACAACTCAAAAAGAAAAAAAAATCTTGCAATCCATCATTAATCAATATGTTTTATAATGAATTTTTTCTAGAGAAATTATTTATTATATATAGGTAATCACTTTAATTAAAATGAATAAAGATACTTTATCCTTAACAAAATATTAGTTTAAAAGTTCTGATTCAGTATACTAGTATTAGTACAGGGGTCTGTCCAGACTTTTTCCCAGGGTCCTGTTTTTGTGAAATTGTGAACAGCTTTTAATATTTGTGAAAAATCTAATCATAATTTTGTGAATTTGAGGTCAGATTTTACTTTTAAATGATTCATTTGTGAAATGTTCGGTTTAAAGATGGAAAATTTTTGTGAAAAACCTATTTTTAAGACAAAAAATTTTGTGAAGGGTCCTGTTTTGAAATGAAAAATTTTGTGAAGAGTCCTTTAAAGGACCCAATTTTTTCCTAAACGGATCCCTGTAGTATAGTACTTTAATGATAATTTCATTGTTAAAACTATTACTAATAATCAATTTATCTAAAAGCAAAGCATAATTTTGATTATTGTCATTGATTTATATATTTTTGTAATCAATTAGTTACTTTAAATTGTATTTAGTAGTAAGTATTTTTTTTTTTCAAACATTCTGAACCACCTCTTTTCACATAAAAAACCCTGATAAAACCTAAAAAACCCTGATAAAACCCCAAAAAACCCGATAAAATAAAAAAAAACCCTGATAAAACCCAGTGGGTTGGGTTTTTTCTGAAAAAACCCGGGCATTTAACAACCCTGACTGTTAAACAACCAATTGCAGTAATTAACGCCGATAGATGGTAAGGTATTCGAATTCGTTTGAACAGGCCTGTATATGGTGTATAGATTTTGATATAAACCACATAGTTGGCTAATATTTAATTCAGCCAGAAAGAGCGTAACACATTTGAAAATTTACTTTCAATAATTTCTGCCCATAGAAGGTTAACTTGATTGTTTTTTTCTGCAGCACTGTATATGATCTAGAGATTTTTATACACATATTAGGTTAAAATGTATTTTATCTAGCATATGCATAACACAAATAAAAGTCACTTCCAGTAGGGAGGAAGCATTGCTTTGAGGTAAAAAATATTATGGAATTTAAATTTGAACCCCTTTAATTTAAACTATATAAAAGAAAGGTGACATCTGGTGCAAATTTACATAAAAACTCTCAAAATTGTCCAAACTACCACATTTTTTCAATAATGTCTGCCTTGATTTTATTTTACAATATTTTTCTCTCATTCTAAACTACGTTGATTTTATTACTGAATCTTCATTATAATATAATAGTCTAAGTACATTTTTAATCCGTGTTTATGTAATTAATTGTCTAAGTGGTCATTAATATTGTAGCTATTCTGTATTCTGTGAGTTTCAATCAAAAACTGAAAATAAATCTATGCATAAATAAATATGTTTTTGAATAATTTCAATTGTAGAATACTGTTGCTTCGAAAATATCGACATGTTTTGTAGAAATTCAACTGGGCCGGGCCGAATTGTATAGCTTTTATACCGGACCGGGCCAATATATATATATTGTACGAGCCGGCTCGAGCCTGGCTGAAGGACGAACTTCTATACCGGGCAGGGCCATTACATTGTTTATACGGGTCGGGTAGAGCCCAGATCTAGAAATTTCGATACGTACAGACCTCTACACCACATAATGTACAAAAACTGTATTGTTTGGGTAAACTTAAAAAACGCTTACCTCATGTGCACTTCTAGCGATTATCGCTCATAGTCAGTTTCTGTAACAGATTTTTTTTGTGTGTGTGTGTGTGTGTGCGCGCGCGCGCGCCCTGTAAATGAATTAATAAATACTATGCAGACCAATTTCATTATGTAATGAAATAGTTATCTTTAAAATACACTGCAAACGATTTTCCCCCATAGGCCATAATGTAATGGAATTTCTTTGTGAACTGTAAAAGAATTCTAATGCACTCCTTATTCTACAGAAAGTTTGTCGTATTGCACCTCAGTAATACATATCAATTTCATTATGTTTGAAAGAATGTGATTTCATTAAAATGCATTGCAAACGATTTTTTCCCGTTGACTATAATGTAACGGTATTATTTTGTGTGTCCCTGCACACAATTGGTACACACTGCAATTTCAGTAGTGTATGCTCTATGGTAAATCACAATAACATGTACCAAGCTCTTGTTAATCCACGCTAGTTGGAACACGGACAGACAGGCGGCGAGGCAAATCGAAGTCATAAAATAAACACTTTCAACTATGTTGGAAAGTATTTAAAACAAGTGGGTAAGTGTGATCGAAGATAGCATGAAGGGTTTCGTTTAATATCCCTTTCAAACCTCTTTATCCTTTCTTTAATAAATCCAAATAAATTTCATTTTCCTTTAAAAAAAAAAAAAAAAAAAAAAAAAAAAAAAAAAAAAAAAAAAGTCATGTTTTTTATAAAGTAAAAATTTACCGGTCTATTTTTCTCTACCCCCCCCCCCCCCCCCGAAAATCTGAACCGGTTCGATAGCGGGCGAAGCCGCTGTTGTACTCTGTCATAATAATATGTCATGTGGACTAAATGCAATAATTAAAAAAATCAATTTCAAAATTAAACATGTTGTATAGAAACCTTCAAAATGTTAAAATATGCCAATATTTCCATAATCGGTTTTTTTTTTTTTTTTTTTTTTTTTTTTTTTTTTAGTTGTTGTTGTTTCATGATTCAATATGTTCCTCAAACTCAAATATTTATTATTCTCTATTACTCATATTGATACTCTCTTTGTATTATTCTGAAACATTTGAAAAATCCGTTAAACTTCCAATCTGACGTCAGATTAATTTTCTTTTTAATTCTCTAATGACGTCATATTAAGCTGCTTTCTGTATTTATATATACTCATACTCCTTGTATTATTGAGAAATGTTTGAAAATTTCCGTTTTATTACCACACTGAAAAAAATGAAGTACATACTATAGGTGCAGATTCACGGTCGCCAGTCGCCACGTGGCGACTGGATTTTTTTCTTTGGCCACTAACTTTCCATGTCTAAGTCGCCTAAGTCTAAGTGTCTTACAGGGATGCCCCTTTGCTACTGACTGTCAAATTTCCGCATTAAAAAAAAATATATTTTTTAAATCAATTCTGCACATTTGCTGCGATATTTACCCCTTTTTTACTTTTCTGTTGTCCATAATTAAAAAACATGATTAAGCATGGATACCACATTTCTGCAGATCTACAAAAGTTTCCCGTTTTCTTCTTTAAAAAGAAATTATCCCTGAATGTCAAAAATTGATCAATTTATTTTATTAAAATCTAAAACTTAAAAGAAAATAAATCTTCTCCATATTTTTTCATATATATTTTTTCTTTTGATTTTTATAGACATACTTTTTGATGCAAATGCCCATGGTGAACATTTATTTTCAGCTATGAAAAACACTTCGGAAGGGGGGGGGGGGGGGGATTTATCTATAGAACAAAAAAGTTAGAGAATCGTTTATTTGGGGCCTTACATTATAAATATTTATTCCTACAGACTGTATACAAATATGGTTGGAAGATACTATAAAATCCCGTTGCCCAATTTAAAAAAATAAATCATTTATTTAAGTTTTCTGTAAATTTCATTTTAAAATATACTGTTTATTACTTTTAAGCTTTAATAGTAGACAAATCCCATATAGCCATATAAATGCTACTGTTTTATGCGTTTGTTTCACAATGTGACCACTGGACTTTTTGGGTTTAGGAGCCACTGGCTCCTTACAGATTTTAGGAATCTGCACCTATAGTACATACTCAAAAATGAGTAAGTCAATGTACTCATATAGAAATGAGTATTTTTGGATCAAAAATGAACATATGTATTCTAAAAAATGAGTAAGTTCATGTACTAATTTCGAAATGAGTATTTTTGGATCAAAAATAAACATATGATTAAACAAACATACTTGTATATTTCAGAATGTGTAATGACGAAATTTCGGAGCCTAAAAAGCTATTATTTGAAGGAAAAACGAAGAATAAGAGAAATGAAAAGTGGATCTGGTTGTTCGGGATTTTCATCAAAGTGGATCCACTAGAAAAAATTTACTCTTTTTTTTTTTCTTTTTTTCCCTCACATTTTACACATCTACTTTTTTTTTCTTGATAGTACTTCAAAATTATGATTTTTTTTCCCCACTAATTTTCTTAAAATTTATTTTAACTTTTTTAACGTGAGGCAATATTGTTATTTAAAAGTTTCATAACATGTAATATCTTTGCAAATTATAGCTATGCAAATTGGTATTAAACTAAGCTGATTTGGCTTACAAATTTATGAATTACGCTAAAATTTATTATTTTATAAATTATAATTGTACAAAGTTTATAATTTTTTCCTTAAATTTATAAAATTAGTTAATATTTTTTTCTTTACTTTTATAAAAATAAAGTTTTTAACTTTATAACGTTTTTAATTTATTTCTTTAGCTTATATTTTTATAAATTAAACTAATTTAATTTAAATAAAATCAATAAGTCCAGATTTAAACCTACCTATCCCAAGGTAATTAATTTCAAATTTGTCTCTAAAAATAATTTTTTTTTAAACTATTTAGTTTAACCGAACCGTACGCAAAAGCTCTCAGCATAGCTGAAATATAATAATTTAATTTATTATAAAAAAATTTATTTAGGGTCAGACGGGGTAATTCCTGGTCAAAAATCATCAACATCCAATTATTATAAAAACTATGAAAGTTATTGTTTTCAATTTTTTTGTGGAATAAGCCCCCTCTGATGGCTATATAAGAAAATGCTTATTTAAATTTAAATGCACTTATAATTGAAATAATTGTAATTTTTAAGTGACCAAGAATTACCCCGGAAACGGGGCAATTCTTGGTCACTTCTGGGGTAATTATCGGTCAGTATCATTTTTGATGTAAATAAAGTAGTAAAGTTAATTTCTTTAAGACTGAGTATTAAAATAAGTAGAATCAATCTTGCAAAAGATTTATTCTTCGCATAATTGTAGAATAATAAAGCATAGACTTTGTTTTGGTTATAAATACAAATTTATTTGATGTGCTAAAGACTCTTGTACATTTTACAAAACATTAATTAGCCAAAGAATTTTTATGCAGTTTTCCAACATTTATAAGCAGTATTTATTGCTTAATTATCCACTGTGAATGGATTAATTAATACCTTGCAAATTTATTGGCCCATAAAATGTATCACTGAATGTTTATATCTTTGATTTTATCTCACTTTGGTTTCAGTCTTTTTTTTTTTTTTTTCAAGAAATTTTACACAAACTTCGATACCTACAGATCTTCATTATAATACACAGCATAACAATTAGGTTCCTCTATTGCATTGTGTATATTTTTATGCACCATTTTGACATTTTGCAATGAGATAATAATATCACAGATACAGTAGTAATCGTTAATATAGTAGAAGAAAATTTTATAATCTTTTTTTTAAGATTGTGATATGCCATAGTTGAAATAAAATAAAATAATTAAAACTTTAAAAATGACACTAATCTTTGTAAAATATGTAAAAATCAAGGTTAATGTTGTTTTGCAGAAATTTGAATTACAGTTTTGAATGTATTTTTTCAATATTAAATTTCAACCAAATGAATAATTTAGGCATGCATTTCAAAGCAAAGGGTTCAAAGTATCTTTAAGATTTTTTACAGTTTGATAAATTGTTATTTTGATAGTGAAAGTGAAAATGATCGAGAGTTACCTCAGAAAATTCAGTGACCAGGAATTACCCCGAGTGACTCTACTTTATTAAGAACTACAATTAACTAAAATGTGGTAAACAATATGGTTACAGTTAACTTTACAGTTAATGCTTAAAGCATTTACCAACAATTAAAATCCCTAAATATGACAATAAAAAGGGACTAAATAATGAGAAAAACATTGACCAGGAATTACCCCAGTGACCAAGACTTACCCCAGTTACATGGGGCAATATTTGGTCAACTTCTGTAAATTATTTAAAATAGTATAAGAAATATAGAGACTATTTTTTAATAGCTAAAGTAGTTGATGATTGAACTAAAAAGAAAGAAAAGAAAAATATTTAAAATTTGAGTTGTGACAAAGATCTTTGTAAAAATGTGCCACTGCTGAGACCAATGTTGTTTTACAGAAACTAAGCAAGCACTTTCAAAAAAAAAAAATTTATCTCAAACTAAATAAGTAGTAATTCTACAATTAAATGATAAATTCTAAAGAAGATAGTTTAGAGTATCTCTATGATTTTTTAAATTTTGGTGAAGACTTTTTTAAACACTGAAAAGTACTGTGACCAAGAATTACCCCTGAAAGTCGTTGACCAGGAATTACCCCGGCTGACTCTACATAATTTTTTTTAAAATAAGGCATTAAAAAAAAATATTTTAATAGCATGTAATAAACACGTCTGATTAAGATAATTGTTGTTTTTATTAGAATTGATAAATAGATAATCAGGCAAATAATTTTTAAAAAGTATATGTTCGAATAAAGAAATTGTTGTAACTGTTGCAAAAAGAAGCAATCAGTATTCTTAATGCAATGTTTTACGCATATAATACATAATAAATTGAAATTTATCTGTTATAAGGCACCAAATCATACAGCAAAATATTGAAAATTATGAAAAGAAAATATTAAAAACAATTGGAACTGAAAAAATCCATCTACAGATGAAACCTCAAGTTTTTGCAAGTTTTGCAAAATAACTAACAACATTTGAGAAGGAGGCGTGACCACTCATGGAGCAGTGGTCTGAGTCGTCAGGTTAGTACACGGGACATCACGGGTTCGATCCCTCTCATGGGCAAGGGTTGGTTAATTACTATAAACTCATGTAGGAATGAAAAAAATGAGCAGAAATGTATGTATCCCTTATAAAGTTGTCCTCGCGCAGTAACTTTTTTTTTTTTTTTTATCCTATAAATTTTATTTTAACGACATAAAAAATTTTAAATTTGAATTCCATAGGATCAAAAATGAGTACATAGCAGTTCATATTTGAATACATCCATGGGATCAAAAATGAGTACATGTGTTTCTCAATTTTGAGTACATTTGGATCGGAGCTATTTTGAGTATGTGACATATTCAAAATTGAGTACTTTTTACTCAATTTTGAGTACCCATTTTTTTCAGTGCAATATGACGTAATATTAATCTTTTTTTCCATTGATATTTTCACCTTTACTTTGAGTCGTTTTTATTGAATATTAAATTTTCTTTGTGATGATTTGAGTGGTAGCCAACATTAGAGAATCTGTGGAGAATATCACTTTGTGTACTACTATCTCTGAGTGTACTATTCAATTTCAACACTGTGTAACAATATGAGACAATTGTCGACTTATAGGACTTTTAAATCGGTAAAATGAAAAAAAAATTACCATTTTTAATATTAATATTTTAAAATGTATATAATTTTAAAACACAATTTCTGGAGCTGTGGAAGATATAATTATATTCTTTCATTCCAGATATTTAAAAACTTACAATAAGCAGAACTAATATTTATAGTGGCTTCAAACTGTCAGACATTTGTCTAACAGAAAATTGGCATAACAGCTTACGCTCATGATTACACAAGAAATTTTGCATCTAGAATAAAACTTTTGGTGACTTATTATACTTCGATTATACTTTGATTGTAATAATTACGCTTAACCCAAATAAATTTGTATTTAAAGCATTTTTATATTTTTACTACAAAATTGTATTTAGCTTATGCAAAATTTTTGAAATTTTCAAAATTATAACCTCCAAAAACAATGTTTTTTTAATAATAATAATAATAGGTTCAATTTATCCATACTAACATAAAATATATCTTCTGAAAAAATATTGAAAAGTTTTTGAGTTATTCTGCGCGTTATTCCCAAGAACCTTGTTTTGATAGAATTGACATCAAAATATTATTTTAAAACTAATTTACGTTTTGGTGTATAACTGGAGTAATTTTACGAATTTTTTAATACGATTTGTTTTATAATGTTCAGAAAATATTGTCCTTTAATATATATATTTTTGAAAAAATCGAATTTTTGAAAGTTTGAGTCCTATGACCCCTTAAATTCTTAAATCTAGCCGCCAACATAAAATTATTTAGAACATAAGCTTTGTTGGAGATTATATATGTGTGTGTGTATTTACTATTTAAAAAATTAAATGAGGCTTTGTTTTTGTAGCCTCGCATAATATAAATTCATCATGTAATAAATTTGAAATAATACTTAAACCTAATTGTGTAACTTTTTAATCAAAAACAATTTGGAAGTCTTTTCTGAAAGTATCTAACAAAATTTTACAAAGTAAAGGTATGCATATATTTAACGTTATCGATCGTATAAAAGAATAATCCAAAGTAAGATTTAGATGCTTTTAGCTTTACGTACGTTGTTAAATCTTTGTCTGTAAAATGGTTGAATTTAATTTTAAATACAGATGTCGATGTGGTAATGCAAATTTAATAGTAGTTATTATTTGTAATCTATTATCTTTTTTTTTTCACTTTATCATATTTGGCTGCAATCTATTTGTTTAAAAATCTTATCAAAATTACAATGAAAAGGTTGAGTAAAGTATAAATATTTTGCTGTATAATTAGTAATATGATAAATATGTGAATAATAATTTTATATTCGCGTCTATTCATTTTTATTTTAGCCGTTTTATTTTTTCTGTGCCTACTTTTCCCATATGTTGCACCCTTATTGCTTGAGACTTCCACTAATTTATAAACCCGTTCATGCCACTTATGCAACATGTAGAAAATTTTCAATTTTCATTACATATGTCTTTTTTGTATTGTTTTACTATTCTGGTTTTATTCTGAAACTGCTCTTTTTATTCCCTCTAAATATGTATTAAATCCCATTCGCCGAAATCTACGCATCAATTTCCTCTACCTTGTTTTTTCTTTCCCCTTTCCCTTGAAAAGAAACAGCGTGCTTCATAAACGTGCATTATACCTCCTAAAATCACCGCTTTTGCTATCTTCGAAAGTCAACGTTCTTTGATTTCAATTACATCTTACAAAAGTTAGCCGAAGTTGCTAATAGTGAGTGATTTGGCTGCGTTTTATTTTTCGGTGGCTCTGTATTCTTTTCTTTTTTTTCTTTCCCAAATCTGTTAGATTATTTTATTTGGTCAAAAGAAAAATTATTTTTATTAAATTACTTATCTTTATAGATACTTACATTTTATCGTTCATATTTTAAAATAATGATATTAATACATCAGTTCTTGCAGAAAGATATATTTTTGTGCAGATAGGAATACATAACCGTTTTTACTAGAGGGAGTATATGTTAGAGTTAATCCTAATTTTGTAGCGAGTGTGGATTTTTCTTTTTAAACTCAAAGGAGTTCGACCATATTTATCTTAATTTTTTCCACAATAATTTTAGATAATTACGTATTTATTTTTAATTATGTTAGTTATTGTCTTACTAAACTAGCTTTATATAAAAATAAATAATAGTCAATATTAAGTATTATATTATTTCAATTATTTCCTGGTAAGGTTTTTAAAAAAATCTAAATATAGATTTTATTTGTGTGATCTTACTGCATTCTAATTTTTATAAAAAATACTCCATGACTGAAGTAAACTATTAAAACCCAGTTTTCCATGTTTTCCCTTTGAAGTTAGCCTCTCTCGTTACCGAAAAGTTTTTGTTTGTTTTTTATGAAAAGCTGCATTTAAAAAAAAAAAAAAAGAAAGAAAGAAATCGAAAAATAGTGTTGCCTACAGTTAATTATTATTTCAGTTATGTTTTTTTAATGACATATTTTTCCAAATGTGATACAATTTTTTTACTTCGTTTTGATAATTTCGAGTTGTATCATGCTGAAACTATAAAATGTTGTAACTATAAAATATTTTTCGCTTCAACTACATTTTAAAAAATCGATTGTTTTTGTCTAATTTTTCCTCCCATAAATCGCATCATTTTTACTAATCCTATATTTCTGGTAATGCTCAATGCAGGCATGATTTCATTCTACCGTATAGTTGAGCATATCAGGTGTGTGATACAGCCGAACAACCTAATCAGAAACTTTAATTTTATGTGGAAATGTTTTCTTAATCTCTAAGTGTCAATTTGCTTATTGTCATTTTCTTATGATTGAGTTCCACATTTACACAAGTCTGAGCGCTGTTGCTGTAAAACTGTATTACGTATTTCTGAAATGGCCCTACCATTTTTATTTATTTTTCAAGCTGGTGGTAAGAAAGCCCTCCCTTGATGATATGTAACTAAGTGATCGTCTAGTTATCAAATCAACGAGTAATATTACATTTTTCTTCAGAGATTTATTTATCTGACAACAACAAGGATCAGGGATCTGTTTACAGGACTGCCATTTGCAACTAAAATGCTACTAAAAGCGACTATTTTCAGCATCAGGCTATGGCTACTATTTTAGTCCAAAAACCTTCAATAGCGACTATTTTGGAGGAAAACCGGAAAAAAAAACATTATTTTCCAATCTCAGCTACTATTTTTGTTAAAAAAAAAAAAATCACCAGTCTCAGAATTGCAAAATTTTTACCCCAATATCCCAACTTAATATTTCCATATAAATTTTTTAAGTTTTTTTTATTCAATTTTTTAAATATGTAAAAACTTTCTTTTGAAAAACAAAAAAAAAATACTTTTTCAATCTAAATATAGTGCAAATATACCAATAATTCAAATTTCAGTGGAAAACTAATTACTGTATTTTGGTTTGGCTATCAACCATAACCCTTATGCTTTACAGTATATTTGTCCAATTTTTGATTGTTTTTAAAGGTATTTAACCCTTTAACTGCCGTATGAACCACAAACAATTAACTGCAGATTTGTTCACTGTGCTGCGTGAATCGTATTTGTTTCTAACCTCGCATAAATGTTTCATACCAAAAATTTGAATTAATAAACAAGCTGAAGTAAATTCTACTTAGAAATAAGAAAATCTTGTTTTCTATCGCAATTTTTCAATTTAATAACAGATTTAAAATGTTGAGAAAAGCATTTAGAATATTGCCTTTCTTGCTTATTTAGACAGCTTTATTTGACCCAATGGTGTCTAAAGAATCTATATATATATTACGCTATCGTACATGGCACAGAAATCACGATTATTTGTTAATTGTTTAATGGCAACACCAGAATGAAATGATCTCATTGGTTAGGTGCTGCCATCTACAAGAATAAAAGTGAAACAAACAATGATTTCAAATTGTAATTATAATTTGTCAACATTAACAATTAAATAGATATATTTTTATACATTTTCATTTGGAATATTGATTTTTGTAAGCATTTAATATTTATAATTTAAAAAATACAATTAGCAATATAAAATTTCAAATCTAAACAAAGCAATGATTTTTAAAAAGAGATTCTTAGTAAAAAGGGAAAAGTAAGTGTAATAATTTTCCCTGACCATTTCATTTTTTAAACGCAACTGTTATACTTTTGAAATTTTAGCTCTTATTTAATTTTTTTACAAGTTTTTAGTATAAATAAATATTATTCAGTCTTTTTATGAAGTCCACTCCACTGTTATATTTTTCAATGATAGTCTGTCCGGGCAACGCCGGGCGAGTCAGCTAGTTAGACTTTATGCCGATTTTGCTATTTTATTTTATTTTGCTATTTTATTTTACATAAATTTCTTCTAAAGAATAGATTAGTTATGTACACATATTTTCTTTATCAAATACATCCTTTTTTGATAAAAACCACTTTTTATTGGCAGATTTCTTGCATCAGTTCATTTTTGATAACAAAATGGAATTAAAATTGCAGCTAATAACATGCAATAAAAGTTTTAGTGTTTACAGTTACCTCACAGTAATGCTCAAGTACAAGATAAGTGTATATTCAATTTAGTATGGGAAAACCAAACTGCATTCTGATCTTATATCTCTGATGATAATTTAAAAAGTTTTTCTTTTTTCTTTCGGTTTTTGTGTGTGTGTGATTTTATAATAAAAATACAAAAAGCGGTAAATTTGGATGGTAACATACACTGTAGGGAAAGGTGTGGATTTTCATGATGTTATTATTTTTATAGCAAATAAGGATTCTTGCCCCTCTTTTCTTAAGTAAGCATGCAACTATTTTGGCTACTATTTTTGTACAAATGCTACCAATTTGGCTACTATTCTTTTCATTGTAGGCTACTAAAGCAACTATATTTTATGCCATTAGGCAGTTGCAGCCCTGGTTTAGGAAATTTTTCGGCCTATAAAAGGACTCTTCACAAAATTTTTCATCTTAAAATAGGACCTTTCACAAAAATTCTCATCTTAAAACAGTACCCTTCACAAAAATTTTCATTTCAAAACAGAACCCTTCACAAAATTATTTACCTTAAAAATAGACCTTTCATAAAACATTTACACCTCCAAACTGAACTTTTCACAAATTTAATCATTTAAAAGTTAAATCTGACCTGTCACAAAACAATTAAAGTCATCAAAATACATATTACTTAGCTTTTTTTTTTTTTTTTTTTTTTTTTTTTTTTTTTTTTTTTTCAATTCCTACTATTAGCTCACACTCTCTATATATTTATATATCTTGTTCAAATTTTCAATCGTTAATAAAATATTTTCTATTCATCCACTCAAGTTCAGATATATTTTTTTATACTTGTAGTGGATGACACTTGATATTAATACAGTTTTTTTAAATATTAATTCATTAATTAAATTTTATTAATTAATTTTAGTTTTATATGGGAGAAAAGAATTTCTCCCATTGTTTTCATAAATGAAATGAAAGATTTTCCTCAAATTAGTGATGCCACAAAAATAAAATACCGCAACGATGGTTATAAAAAATTTTCAATAAAGATAACGTGGGACATTAATGCTGCATGGGTTTATTTTATATATTTATGATTAAAAAGTAGGAATTGACTTTAAAAAAAAAATTATATTACTTGTTATACATTAAGGGAGGAATTTGAATTTCACACAGGCATTTGAATATAGCTGTATTTTCAAATTCACAAAATTACGACTAATTTTCACAAATATAAAAAAAACTTCACAATTTCACAAAAACAGGACCCTGTAAGAAAAACCTGGACAGACCCCTGAGGATTGTCTAAAACTTATTACGGTGGAACAGGTATTAAAATGCTAGAATTAATGTGAGGAAGTGACTTTAAACACAATCCTATACTTTTTCTCAATGATTGCAACAAATCTAAGGATTCGAACTCTCTTTGTAACACATTTCGGAATATCTTTTATGCTTTAACTAGCTGGTCCATCCGGCTTTACCCGGGCACGTGATAATAACCTTAAATATACCTAAAACCAATGTTGAATAATTTTATATTTTTAAGCGAAAATCTTTCCAAACAAATTTAAAGTTGAGGGCCTCGCTGTTTTCGGCAGCGTACCCCCCTGGAAGTTGTATGATTTTATCTTTTTAAATGAAATATTCAAACGAACCTAGAGTTTGGATCCCCATTGTCTTAGGCAGTGTACATCCGTTCTGTTTCGATTTTATATTTTTAAACGAAAGACTGGAGTAGCCCGGCCCGTAATAATAACCTTAAATATACCTAAAAAGGTTTGAATGGATTTGTGTTTTTATACGAAAATCTTACGAAACAAATCCAAACGAACCTAATGTTGAGCGCTCCATTGTCTTGGGCAGCGTACGTCATCGAATTTGTATGATTTTATGTTTTTGCATAAAAAATTTTCCAAACAAAGTAAGGTTTCCCCCGACCTAGTGATTGCCGATTTAATTTGTTACTATTAAACTTTCAATTCTGACCAATTGTTCCTTAGGAAACCTAAATAATGAAAAACGCCCTCCTCCCCCTCTTCGACATGAAATGATATCTCCCATTCCCCATCCGAAAATTTCCAAAACACAATTATTAAAAATTTCGTAAAAATACTTCCAATTTTTTTTAAGAGTAAGAATCTGAGAGAGTGTCACACCTGTGATTCATGACATCTCAGATTTTCTCCAAAAAATTACCATTTGTCACTTAGCTTGTTAAAAGATAAAATCTAGAATTTTTTTTCCAAAGTTGAGTTGTTCGTTTTTTATGGCCCCCCAAAAGTCATCGTGTGGTGCGAAAAATTGAGCATTTTTTTGAGACATTGAAATTGCTATGACCCGCAATTCTTTGCGCAAACAACTTGCCACAAAATTCTTTTTATATTTGGGATCTAAAAGGGTTAAACTTCATATAATAGATGAGAAGTCTGTGGCAAGTTGTTGCCGCAAGGTCACTGAAGGTCACAAACATATGCATTTTCGCTGTTTTTTGCCATTTTTAAGGCCCAATAACAGCTTGTGCCTTCCAGTTGCCATGGCAAAAGAGGTATCGTTTGAAAGATGTGTATTAGCACTTTAAAAAAATGTACATATAATTGAGGCAAGTTGAATGCGCTTTTAGTTACAGAGTGCCAAAATCTGAAAAATGTCATATTTGACCGATATTCAAACTGTCATAATTGCTTGCGGCAGCGACATTTTGAAATAATTCTTTTGCCATTGTTTTATTCTGTTATTGCCCTTTACGAAAAAATAAACTCCATTGAGGCAAGTATCTTTAAAAAAATTAATTTTATTTTTAAACATACTCTGTCCCTGTAGTCAGGACTTTTTTGCTTTTCGGAAAAACTTGTCTGAATAACATTACTTTTAACATTTAGTTGATTATATAAATTGTTATTTTTAATATATTGGTACATTTATGTTTGTTGAGGACAGTTATTTAGTTTTAAAGCCTGAAAAAAATCACAACATATCTTCTATTTGACCTATTCAGGTAAAATGAATACATGATTTTTCCATTACTATTGAAAAAATTACTATCATTTTTCAGAATTATTGACTAAAATCAAAAGTCTTACAATGTTTTATACTTTTATAAATATTTTAGAATAAATATTTTGTTTAATTTGTAACCTATTTGTTAAAAAATCATGTACTTCAATTCTACTTCGCAACAAATTTTAACTTACAAGACCCTGTCCTTTTTCTCACCTGAAACATAATACACAATTACAACTGAATAAAATTCATAAAGATATAAAGAAAGTAGTCTTTTTTAAAATATAAAATACATTTTAAAATCAATATTGATAGAATATTTTTACCTCATATTAATTTCAGAACATAAAATTATTCAAAACGAAACATCCCAACCCTCCCTTTATTGGTATTACTGTTTCTACATAGTAAAAAAATGCTGGAGCATGAGAACAATATTTCTGTAGAATAAGAATGAATTTCTATTGTTCCTTCATTAAAAATAAATAAATAAATAAAACTATATGATAATATTTTTTGTAAACTATGTAAAAAAAAAAAAAAAAAAAAAAAACATCATTGATAAAATATTTTAAATTTACAATCATATTATTTTAGCAACATAAAATTCTGAAAAACAAAATATCTCAACTCTTCTATTGTTTGTATTACTAGTACTACATGATAGAATACTCTAAAACCATGAGAACAATATTTCTGTCCAATCATAATTTTTTATGTTCTTCCATAAAAAATAAAATTCTCTCTTCTTTTTTTTGTTTATAAAGTGCATTTAAAATATATATATATATATATTATAAATTTACAACAATAATTTAGTAACACAAAATTCTGAAAAAAAAAAAAAAAAATCTCAACTCTTCCTTTGTTTGCATTACTGTTTCACATGGTTGGCCATTCTGAAATATCAGAACAATATTTCTACTGAATAAGAATTTCTTATGTTCATCAATTAAAAAATATATAGGATTGTGAATTTATAATTTGAATTTTTTCATATACAGTCAAAGCACCTTATAACGAAATCGAAAGTACTCCAAAGATTTGCTCGTTATAACGTGCTTTCGTTAAAACGTTATAACGAATTATTTCGTTATATAGTAAGAACTCCAATTACCCCGGCTAATGTGGTCCGTTCGTAATCTGAGTAGGCAGAAGTCCATATAATGAAGACAATCATAAAAAAGGGCGTTTTATTACATAAAGATATATCTCTTAAAATTACTTTTTTTTAATAAAAAAAAAAAAGCTAGGCCTTATGTATTCATGTTATATTAAGCCTCCATAGTAATGATCAGTTTGACTACAAACAGAAAAGTGAAGAAAGGTGTTGATTTAAAAAGGAATTACGAATAAATACGTAAAATTCATAACACAGAATTTTTATTTTGTGATGATAGAGATTTCAGATAATTAGAGTTTTGTTGTACTATTTTAAGTGCTATGCTACACATAAAAAACCGGAAAATTTAAATGTAAAAAAAAATATTATTTATTAATTCTCTTAAAGGGCAGTTTAGGTTTGAAGAATGAAGTTAACAAGCTTTGCTTTCTTTTTTCTTAACAGCATTGTCTAATTTTGTACACCCTATTTTGACAACATACATGATAATTTCATTCGTTAACAAGTTTTCATTGTGCACGTAACACACAATTTTCTGTAAATACTCAAGTGCATCAGATGGTAAAAGTTTTTCTCCAGCTTCTATGATTTCCCCTTCTTTACTGACACTGCCAACGCACGACGCATCTACTGTACTTTCTTCTAATGATATTCTCTTATTTGAATTCTTCATTTGCCATTATGATTTCATCAACATTAACGTATTGATCAAATTTAAAGTCAGATTTAAAAGGATGAAATCCGTCCATCTGTATCTTCCAATTCAGGAAAAGAAACAATTTCATTTTTATTTGATGGCGATGGAGAAAATGTCGAAACTGAAAAAGTGTTAACGACAGAACATCGCACCAAGCTTTATTTATCATATAAATTGCTTTCAGCTCTTCTATTTGTGTTTATTTTGTATCATCTGAATTCACGATTTTTTTTTCACAAGCATCTTCGCATATTTCGTTTTAAACGAATGCATAATTCTTTGGTCTAATGGTTGTACTTTTGATGTAGTGTTAGATGGCAAAAAAGTTAATTTAATACATTTAACACGAAAAGAAGTCACTTTCGAAGAGACGTTGAGACGTTGTCTAAAATAAGGAGAACTTTTCTTTTGGCTTTTTGCATCTATTTGTCAAAATCTAAAATAATTCTTTAAAAACGTATTTCACCATCCAAACTTTTCAATTATGCATGTAGATTACAGGCAAAGTTTTTATTACGTTTTTGGGGATATACCGTGGATTCTTTGCTTTTCCAATTACAAGAGGTTTTCGCTTTTCAGAATCGTCAACATTACATCATAATGGTAGTGAAAGTCGGCCTTTGCTTATTTTCCCACCATGACAAGTTTCTTTTTTTAAATCTATATTTTATCAGGCATTAAACGAAAAGACAATTCTGTTTCATGCATATTAAATATATATTTTCGATCGCAATCCTGAACAATGTTTGAGTTTTCGTTCTTCCATTCTTCAATTGTTTCTTCTGAAACAGACGCTGCTTCTCCACATAATTTTTTACACACAATTTCATATATATTTTTTTTAATTTACTCAACCAACTATCATTTATGTTAAAGTCTTTATATATAAGTTTTTCGGCAAGCGCATACGCTTTGTATTGCAAATTACATCCACTAATATGGATGTTTTGGAATCTCGCATCTTTAAACTATGAAAATAATACTTCCTCCACATCGGCATATTTCGCTTTGCGTATGCATTTAAATGATGAGGAAACTGCACCCATTTTGAATATTTTATGAATTTTTCTCAATTTTTCAATGTTGTGCTACCTGGAATTTCAAATTTTTTCGCTACATCTCTTTCTTTAACGTAATTTTCGATGCATTTTATAACTTCGACTTTCTCTTCTAAACTCAAACATTTTCTTTGGCCAGACATAGCCAGCTTACAAAAAGTCTTAAAAATTAACTTGCTATAAATTTACAGGAAAAGTAAATGTCAATGAAATCAGTCATCAATGAAATCCGTCATCAAATAAAAAATAACATAATTCCAGTTCAGCTAAGCTGTCGCCCCTCTGTCTGTCTTAAAACACTGCTCCAACCCAAATCTTTCTTGGAAGTATTGAAAATATGTGATTGGCCGTAGAGAAAAAGATTGAAGGTTATCTCAGTAAAAAAATAACTCGCATTTAAAAAATAAAAATCTATTTTTCGGCCATTTTTTAAGTAAAAAAAAATTAAAAATTCGCTATATCGTTTGTTTCTCACATTTCATGCTCGAATTCGTTTCGTTATATCGTGCTTTTCGTTATAATTATTTCGTTATATCGTTTGATTTCAGTATTTTTTAACAAACAGACCAACTAAATGGATATGAGCATTTCGTTATATCGTGTTTTTCGTTATATCGTAATTCGTTATAAAGTGCTTCAACTGTATTTATATATTCTTAGTTTAAAAAAAATTGCTTTACAAAACATGGGAGAACTTTAGTCAGATCCTTATAAAGACTGTTTTTTTTTTTATAATGAGCTATTAAACTGTGGAAGACATGGCAAAAGTCGAAAAGATGGATTGTTTTCAGAACCAGACTTGGAAGCACATGTGAGAAATTATCTAGAAAGAATAAATGTTAAAGCACCTGATAGAAGTTATCTGAAAAAAAAACTAATTTCTAGTAGAAGTGGTAAAGAATTGAGACCTGAAGGATTTAAAATTTGTGCAAAGCATCGTTTTGATTTTGGAACTTGTTGGCATATTCCAACGGCATGTTTACACCCTAATCACAAGGAAAACAGGAAAAAAAAAAGACCTTAGGACTGCAAGTTGGGCAACATATGTATTCTAATATGTAAATATAACTTTTCTGTAAAATTCCCAATTGGAGGAACTGTTTGCCCTAAGCATAGAGATTATTTTCTTTCAAAATATCTACATCAAATGAACAATGAAATTGAGATAACAGACATCACTTCTAGCGATCCACCTTTTGAAGTTCCTAATTCTCTGTTAGTGGAAACCGATAAAACAGAGACAAATTCATTTATAATATCGTCAAAAGAAGGTGTAACCCTGTTAAATTTCAATTTAAATCGCCTATTTCAACATTATTATCTCGATATGAGTAAGGTAGATCATTTTTTAAATTTTTTTGTTTTTACAACAGATTTTCTACAAGATGTTGCTTATGGAACAACTACCTTAAAATATGATTGTGGGTTAAAACATGTTACCCCACATGCGGTACTCATAGCATTAAAAACACATATAGTAGTTGATTATATGGAATTCTGCAAGAGTATAGAGTTTGAAAATTTAAGTAGCTCTTCATTAATTCGTTTACTTAACTCTTTTAACCCAAGTTAACGTAAATTTCTCAGTGGGTTAGATAACACGACAGCTGATGGACTCAGAGGATTTTCAAGTCTTTGCAAAATTGTGAGAAAACTTGACCTTACGAAAGCAGAAGAAACACGTCTTATAGAAAACTTAGATTTAGGAGAAAGGTACCTGAAAACAACATATAAATTACACTGTAAAACAAGCAGTGTCTGCGCCAGTCACTGCGCTCAATTTTCTTTAAGTTCACCAGTTGACGAAAACTTAAAAGTAAAATGTGATCATGAACACCATGTCATGTGTGCTCAATGTCACTCATTTTTGTCATCTCTAGATGAAATTGGAAATAAAGTCAAAAACATGCAGCATTGTTCTATTAAAGATGAAATCGACTATGATTTCAACATTGCAAGTAAAAATGTTATGGAGTACATGAGACAGTTCATTCATTTATTCAGTTATAATTGTGTATATGTTTCAGATGAGAAGAAGGACAGGGTCTTGTAAGTTAAAATTTGTTGCAAAGTAGAATTGAAGTACATGATTTTTTAACAAATAGGTTAAGAATTAAACAAAATATTTATAAAAGTATAAAACATTGTAAAACTTTTGCTTTTAATCAATAAATGTGAAAAATGATAGTAATTTTTTCAATAGTAATGGAAAAATCATATATTCATTTTACCTGAATATGTCAAATAGAAGATATGTTGTGATTTTTTTCAGGCTTTAAAACTAAATAACTGTCCTCAACAAACATAAATGTACCAATATATTAAAAATAACAATTTATATAACCAACTAAATGTTAAAAGTAATGTTTTTCCGAAAAGCAAATAAGTCCTGACTACAGGGATTGAGTATGTTTAAAAATAAAATAAATCTTTTTAAAGATACTTGCCTCAGTGGAGTTTATTTTTTCGTAAAGGGCAATAACAGAATAAAACAATGGCAAAAGAATTATTTCAAAACGTCGCTGCCGCAAGAAATTATGACAGTTTGAATATCGGTCAAATATGACATTTTTCAGATTTTGGCACTCTGTAACTAAAAGCACATTCAACTTGCCTCAATTATATATACATTTTTTTAAAGTGCTAATACACGTCTTTCAAACGACACCTCTTTTGCCATGGCAACTGGAAGGCGCAAGCTGTTATTGGGCCTTAAAAATGGCAAAAAACAGCGAAAATACATATGTTTGTGACCTTGCGGGAACAACTTGCCACAGACTTCTCATCTATTATATGAAGTTTAACCCTTTTAGATCCCAAATATAAAAAGAATTTTGTGGCAAGTTGTTTGCGCAAAGAATTGTGGGTCATAGCAATTTGAATGTCTCAAAAAAATGCTCAATTTTTCGCACCACACGATGACTTTTGGGGGACCATAAAAAACGAACAACTCAACTTTGGAAAAAAAAATTCTAGATTTTGTCTTTTAACAAGGTAAGTGACAAATGGTAATTTTTTGGAGAAAATCTGAGATGGCATGAATCACCCCATAATGCTAGGTGTGCCACTTTCTCAGATTGTCGCTCTTAATAGTAAATACTATTAAAAAAAAAAAAAAAAAAAAAAAGTCGAAATTGTACATCAAACGTGACAAATGTAATATTATAGATATTCATTTTATTTTATGAAATTAACTTTCGATACACTTTTACAAACAATTAATTACAATTATGTTACATTTAACATTATACTATGCGCAAATATCCAATTATTTCAATGAAATGAATTATATCGTTTGTTATTATGATACGATTAATTTCCGTATTACAACAAGTACATTTCAAGTTGGCAACATTTTATCTTTTGTTGACATTTACTGAAAATTCCAATGGAGAAACTTAAGCTTAGCTTTAAAAATTTCAGAACTTGGAATCCATATTTATCCATTTTTCCCATTTAATATGTATTTTTCCGGAAACATCTATCCAAAAAACTGTCGGTAGATTATAGGATTGCTATAATTAAACAATTTTAATATACAAATTCGTTTTTTTTTCATTAAAAAATACGGAAAAATAATTACTCAATCGTAAATATTAAGTAATCACCTTGGCAACCTAGAATCATTATCTATCATGGGATATCATTGAATTAATTACGTATGATAGGATTTAATAGAATGAAGAAAACTTTTATTAATATCTTTTTAAGTTTTCGTTCGATTTTCATAAAATTTGAAATGACCCGACAAAATTCTGCAACGATTATATGTATTAAATTTCAAACCATCCGGTTGGGTAGTTTTTACGCTGTTATATGTGGACAGACGGACTGACCAGACGACGACTATAGATGCTACGCATATATATAATTACGAACGCACCAAAAAAAATGCCATAAGAATCTAAAAATTGACCTTGAGAATTCAAAATGTGCCTTTATGAATATGAAAATTTACCTTAAAATCTTAAAATGCGCCCTTACAAATCTAAAATGTGTCTTTAGAAAACTAAAAAGCGCCCTTACAAAACTTAAAAGCGCCCTTTACCCATCAGCAGCACTTTGTCCTTTTCTAAACCTGGGAGAAATTCTGACTATATATTCTTATTGATTAATCCAACTTACTATAAAATCTATCTGAAAGTTGTCTTTTTATTTTTAACACTGAGAATTAAATGCAAATTTGCTTTATGTCATTTATTTTTATTTACTCTTTAATTCGTCATTTGTTTTTAAACAAACAAAGTCTCCTTTATTGCACGGCAAAAACAGAAGATTTTGAGTGGGTTAAAAATTAAATTTGATATTGTTATTGACGTCTGCATTTTGATTCCGGTGCTTCACTAGCATATGATCAAAGAAACAGAGTATCAGTTGTACATGCTGTCAGCAGACAGCTGTTTCATTCGAAAGTGTAAACATGACAAGATTGATCACAACATTTCCGCCTTGTTTTTTAACCCCGCCAGCATAAATACGTTATTAACCTGTTGCAAACCCCTTTAAAATACTCCGCTTTTGTATTTTGCTGTTAAATCTCATTTATTACTTGGTCATAGTTGTGATGTCGACTATTTTATTAAGTAATGCATTCGATTATGTATTATTTAAAAATATATTAAATTTTAATTTAATAGTTTTCATATATTTTATGCGCATTTTTGTTGAATTTTCTTCGATACTGAAAGATTTCAACTTTGCGCACTATGACGTTTTTGTGCATTTTTTCATATGATTTATAGTGAATGTATAAAGGTGAATATAAAGTACATTTTAAAAATTGTTCAGTTGCCAAATATCGGTTTTCTAATTTATTAGAAACGCAAAAATTTTCCAAAATGGACCGTAAACTTCTAGTAAGAGAGCTATAAGATTTTATTAACAACTAGCTACTAGCAGATCCGCACAGCATTGCCCAGGATTACTTTAAATATATCTAGCTAGGCTGATCGAATTTTAAAAACGAACCCCTTTTTCCAAACAAACGTAATGGTTGGAGGACTCCACTGCCTGCGGCAGAGTACACTCAGATTTAATTTTGAAAACGCGAGCAAAGCAAATCATTACACTACCTCATTTTTAATTCTTTAGAGTCACGAAAAATTCCACCACTTTAGTGATAAAAGGTTACCATAGAAATGAAAAGCATTCTCCTTTTTGCTCAAGATTGATTTTGAGCACGAACAATCGACCCCCATCGCTGGAAGAAAGAGAATATATGAAAAAAGTCTTTAGAAAACATAAAATAAAAATAATAATGAATAAAAGGTACTATGAGAACGGCGGAGTTATCGTGTATCCGTAAGTGTACTTTTAAATGTATCTTGGGTTGCCCTATCGCTATTTTAAGAGGTAGACAAAACTGATAATTTTTTTTCCATCCTATATACTAAAACGAAAAAGGAATTCTCTAAGATCCACACAAATTCATCCTATTTGCGCATGCGTAAGATTAAATCAAAAACCTCTTCAGTTTTGAAATAACTCGAACGCGGTCGGCGTAGCCCATTGGTCCAAGGTATTAGTTTAATCTCTGGCTCTCTGCGTACAACGTGAGTTCGAAACCCCCTTTTGACCGAATGATTTCTGCAAAACTTTCTTTTAAATTACAGTCATATTTTCAGGAAAAAAAGTTAGATGATTTGTATTTTTTTATTCGAATGCTTTTTAATTAAGTAAAGTTTAACACCCAACAACAGTTTTACAAATTAACAATTATATTAAAAAAATAATATAAATTTAAAAAAATGTAAGTTAAAAAAATTGCATGTAATTATCGATTAAATAAATTGAGCTGATCTACATCTTTTGCTATATTTTGTATTTGCATGACCGTTACGAAGAATATATTTGTATGTATGTATACACTGAGAAAAATGTGTGATTATTTTCTGTAAAAAAGAAAAGAGGAAAAAATAGAAAGAAGGAAAAATATTCCTCTAAGAACTATAAAATGATTTCTTTTTATATCCATGATTTAATAATTAAATAATGTATGAAAATGTTAAATTAAATTCAATAAATCGTTAGCTGCAAGTAGCAAATTTTAATTTCTGACTTTTAGAGTGAAACTGATAAAAATAAAACTAATGAAAAATTTTAAAGGTCGCGTAGTTTTAGAAAATACTAAATAAAGTAAAAATAAATGCATTACTCATTCAATTAATATTTTTAGTTAAACTTCTGCTAGAAAACAAACATAATATGTTATAAATTACAAGTTTAAAATTTTATCACTACAATAATTGAATATGTTGGACTGAAAGCAACATCTATCGCCTTATATCTATAGGAATCGCTTATACAATATAGCAGTTGTTCAAGTATTCAATACTTAATTAATTTAAAAGAAACTATTTAAAAATTCAAACATTTTTCTAATGAAACTTTCAAGCTGTTGACGGGTTACTATCTAATTCTGTTTTAAAGAACCGCGTATTTCACGCCGAACATGGATGGAAGCTTTCCTGACTCCAGCGAACTGGGAACAATCTAAGCTCGTTCATTAGCGTTCGCTGAGGGTTTTTAGTTAATATATGGGCTAATTAAAAAAAGGAAAAAAAATGTCTGAGGCTCATGTGTTTTAGGGCCTGTCATCGTCTATTCCTTATCCAAATTTAGTCTAAATCTAAGTGCGATAGAATTTATTAACAATCGCCTACAAACAAACAAATAAATTTATTAATAATAGATAAATCAAAAATATAAATATTCATTAGTTAAAATGTATTCCGGTTATGACACACAAAACAATTATAAAGAAATTAAATTGCATGGCATAGCAAACTAAAATAAAACAAGATTTTTTCTCATTTTATTATTGTTAATTTAAAATATACTTCTAAACTGAATATTTATAAGGGTTATCTGCTTTTTATCAGTTTCGAATACCATTGAAATTTTATCAACTGGATTGTTTTTGGATTAAGAATAACTATATATTGAATTTGATCTTATAATACTTTCATATTACAGTAAATTCCAAGGTGAAATCGATTGGGACCGAGAAAACATTTCCTTCGTAGTAAACAGTATTCTGTCGTAGACAAACTTTACTCTATATCTATGGATTCGCCAGACCAAATCTGTAGTCAAGGGCAAAGCTTTACAAATTTGATAAAATCTGGTAGCCAGGAAAAAATACTAGTCGCCAGTAAAAAACATTAACACCCCCCCCCCCCCTCTCACCCATCCTCTTCCCTTTCACTGATTTGAAAAAAAAAAAACACGAGGTTTTTTTTTTTTTTTTTATGAATTAATTGAGAAAAAATAACAAGCAATAGTTTAAAATTATTAGTTACATAGTTTAGAATAGTGCATAATTTAGAAAGATAATATAAACTATGTTTCTAATGAAACTTATAATCACTTATATTATGTTGACAATATATATATAAACACAAAAATCAGATTTGAAATGTAAAAAAAAACTCCAGAATTTGTTTGCATACTATCAAATTTTAGATGTCACAGAGACTGGATTGACACTATTTCTTACTGTTTTATTGAAATATCTTCTCTCTCCCACATTCTAATCACGTGACACGTACTAGCTGGCTATAGCTGAAAAGAATGGTGTTTTCTGTGCATGAGTTGGAAAATGCCTTTTAAATATAGTTCTTCCATTAAAAGTACAAGAGAAGAGGAAGATCACTGCTTGTACTTCGCACGAGTAGGGATGGCGGAGAGAAAAAATGCCATTTGTGCTCATTTCTTATGTCAATTTTTTTACAGAAATCACCCAGAAAACTCAAAGCATTTTAGTCCCCAGATCAAAAAACTTGGTAGCCAGTGGCGACCTGGCGACCGCATTTGTTAAGCCCTGGTCAAGGGTATATACATATATATTCATATTTTTTCAAGGTGATTCTCCAATTCGCTGCTCAACAGCGAGAAACTTTCTGACTCATTTTTAAACGTAAAGGCATAAAATTGGCAGGCCTGACTATTGAAGCTATTTGGAATCGAATTGGAATAAAAATGGAATAAACGCGATTCATGTCACGCGATGACAAATTATTCCTCCATTTTCGCGCTGCCGCGTCGAAAATTAGGTTCAAATTGCCGAAATTAACAGTATTTTCTGAATGATATCTTGTCTTTACCAAGAAATGGAAAAGGCCATTCAATTACATAGTTTCTGAATAAGAACACCTGCCAATTTCATGCGTTTCCGACCAAATAAGAATTCCGGAATGTGTCATAAAGCAGCCAGTTTGTATTTGAGAAAACAGCCTTAAAAAGAACTGCGTGTAACCAATCCTCTGTTTCTCAAGTAAAACTATAGCGTATACATATATCCTCTGCCTATATTGTATACCCGCTGGGTTTTTTTTTTTTTTTACGACTACAGCATGGACTTGAAAATCTTTCCTTTTTAGGAAGATTTCCATTGTACACAAAGTCCGCCTCAGACAGAGTTTCAAATCATTTTCAGAGATAATCGGTCAAATAAAGAACAGAACACTCCATACAATAAATAATCAGCGAATTATCATAGAAACATGGAGTGGGAGCCTGTCTTGTTACAGTTTCGGTATTGCTGAAATTCGTTAAACTGCTTAATGTATGTTGCACATCTTGATCTCGAAATTCTATTAATTCAGCATCCTATAGCCTCTTACATTAGACATAATATTATGCATTGTTAAAAAATAGTAAAAAAAAAAAAAGGGAGGGGTTAGCTTCGTATTATTAATAGGAATCCGCATAAGCAATTAGACAGCTGATGACGAGCTCCTAAAAATATGAGACTAGGGAGTCACAAATGTAAGCGTCGCGATATGACGCACTCAATTGACGCATAGTGTCTCATATTTCCAAAGTAATTAGAAGAAAGTGCAACCCGCGTACGAAAACGAAATGATGACGCCTGAAAATACTGGCAACGCACGGGTGACCTAGGAATATGAATTAAAGGATTGTCGTGTTATGGGAAAAGATTTACACAGAAGTCGGGAGTAAATGCCAGACAGCCCATGAAATTGGATTAAGAGAGAAGGGAAAGGAACACATTTCTTCAACAGTTCGTCAAGGCATGTGACCAAATTGTGTGGTTAATTCATGAGGACATAGATGATATCAAAAAATTTGGAAATTAACATGGCAATCCCAGGATAGGTGGGAAGAGAAAAAAAACTCATTAATCTAACTTTTGGTATTATACTAAAAATGTGTAATTCGCCAAACAAACTTCTTCCTCCATCTTAACTAGTGATGGGCATAACGATTATTTTGATTATTCGAATGGATCATTCGGGCATGCGCAGAAGTATATCTGACAAACTTAAAAAAAAAAAAAAAAATATTCAATTTCTATCAGTAATTTAATATATATATATATATAAAGTTTCTGATTTTAATTAGAATTAGATTAGACGTCAGATAATGAAAAATGTGTTTCGTTTACGAAATCGTTATGCCCATCACTAATCTTAACTACAAAATCTGCGAAGTCCTATGTTTTCTGATTGTTTCTCATGATTTCAGGGGTGGAAATCTTCCGCAGATCCACGATTTTCCGCTCTTTATTATCTTTATTTAAAAACCCTTTTCTGCTTTTTTGATCTTTCAAGAATTTTTCTAACAATTTTCACCAGTGAAATGGAATCAGAGAGAGACGCTAACTGTATTAATTTTTCATTAGACTCCCGATTTTCAGTTTAACTCTTGCGTGTACGCTATACAACATAATTCTTCCGATTTTTACTGTTTTACATATGCATAAGGAGATAGTATTTGAATGATAAAATTTTTCGATTTCCGTTTTTTGGTAGATATGCACATTTTTGGATGCCCCGAATAATGTTTAACTATTTTCTTTTGAAATTGAGGGTTGTCATTTTTTCTTGGTCAAACGAACAAAAATATTCTGGGTATTGACTTGTAATATTGTTATTTCTTTTAATTTCTCTAACAATTGTGATGTATTGAATTTGTTTTATTCATTCGTTTTAAACTCTCGGAGCATTTGTTTTGTCATATTACGATTTTGAACATATATAAGTGGGAGGGGGGGGGGGGTGCAATTGCATGTTTTGAAGTTTTATACTTCCAAACAGCGAATGTGTTAACAGATAGATATCGTGTAAGAGTTGAAAATACCTACTTTCACATACCAATTAAAAGAGGGAGAGACAGAGATAGATAAGGGGGGGAGGAGTTAAAATCTGTTTTTATGTTTCCGGAAATTACACTTTCTTGCTGAATATGATAAAAAAAATAAGGAGGCTGGCGAGGTAGTACTAAATCTGTTCTTAAATAAAGGTCATTAAACTTTACATTTAAGTTAGTGGTTTTCATGTTTGATTTTTTTTCCTTCTAATTACTCTTGGCACAGTCTGACAATTGTTGTAACCAAGTATACCTGAAGAATGAGAACAAATTCTATCTTACTATTTATTTTCTCTGTGTTGAGCACACGTGTAAAAAGACTTTTACTAGGTTAAAGACTGAGTAAAATAGTTCTTACTTTCGCCGGCAAAATAATAATAAAAAAAAAGATTAACTCTTTATTCAGGTCGGTTGCTTATAATCGAAAGAAAACCTTGACTTCTATTCCTTTTTTTTTTTTTCATTTCATTTTCTTTCTCACTTTCTCCAAATTTATTTAAAAAATAATTCATTTTTCCGAAACGTCCCGTGTGTCTTTGCTTTTGTAATATTTTAACATCTCATTACATTTTGTGTCATATAAAATAATGATACAAGCCAAAAGTGTTGTATCTCCCCCCCCCCCCCCCCCCCAATACGGTGTGAACCTTGTCCCACATCTGGAACAATCAAGCTGAAACTCCTCGATCGCGAAATCCCATGTTAACCCATGGGAAAACTGAAAAGCGCGATTACTCATTACCTAATATAATTATTAAAATACGGTTTTCACCATCAGAAAGTAGACGTCAAATGCCGATGATGTGCGTTTAAAAAAATTGTCTCCTCAAATTTTAAGTATTTAAAAAATCTCTATAAACTTTGAAATTTTCACTTGATGAAATTTTATTATCTACTTTAAAAATCTCAAAATTTACGGAGACAACTTTTAAGAACGCACATCGTCGGTATCTGATGTCTACTTTCTGATGATGAAAACCGTGTTTTAATAATTATATTGGGTAATGAGTAATCCCGCTTTTCATTTTTCCCATATGTTAACATGGGATTTCGCAATCAGGAATTTCTATGAAACGGCATCTTAAATGGTAGTAATATGGTGTTCCCATGTTCCTTCATTTTATATATATATATATATATGAAACGAAGCGTGTTGCTCCGTCGGTGGGTCCTTGATCGCCGGGCCGGTGGCTGCGCGGACTGATGGCGACTCCGTATTTACGTCAAAGCGCTCATTCTGATTCCCTTGCATGCTCTTGTAGTCCTGGGCCGTGAGCGGGATTCGGTTAAATTCCGAGTGAATGTATGTCTGTTTAAAGGAAGACACCGTCTATTACGGAACCTGGTTTATTTCTTTTTCTTACATGCATCCTTTTAAACCAGGCCCATATTGGCGTGAGAGCTGCTTTTTAAGTCTGTCTGGACATCGAAGGTTCGTCCATCGCGAGGCAATTCCGAGAGAGCAGATTGGCGTGGATTTGTTTAGATGAGGGAAATCGTAAAAAGTTCGCTCCTGATAGCCGTGTAATGGTATAAATATGAGGTTTTTGCATTATTTCTGCTAGAGGTCGTCTAAGTCAAAAGAGGCGTATTTTTAATTTTAATTGGCCGCGAGCTGAGTGATTGATTGTGCGGAATAAAGGCGTTGGCTCCATCGGCCGATCGGATGCAGCAAGACTTTAAAATTGCGTTAGCGTCAGCACAAATATTCTTATGAAGAGTCAGAAAACGATCTTTGAAAGTTATAAGATGCGATGCAGGAAAACTAATTTAACAGGGGCGACGGCATTTTCAATCAATTGAAACACAATTATTAAAGCATTTAAAAGTTTTGATTTAAATTTCTATTTTTTAAAACGGTAATTTAAAATTTTAAAAGGGGCAAAAAGGGATTTTGCATTTTAAAAAGGGGTTTAGCTTTTATCCTTTCATATCCCCCCTCCCACTAAAACAAGAGCCACAGGGCTCGCCTGCACTGTGTGTCTTATCTCGTGAATTTAACCCATGTTTTTTTTTAGATTCTTATTTTCTCCAGCTCTCAAGTAATTTCTCCAGCTCTTCAGTATTTACTTCAGCTCTCAAGTCAATTGGACCTATTTTTACATTTATATATCAAATTTACATAAAAATATTGGTTACACTAAAATATTGGAATTCTTTCAATGGTGCTGCAGCAAAACAATAATGTGTCTCGAGACGACATATCTTGATTATAACAGTTGTCATAACATAACTGTGTTTGTAGTGTTTCCCTTTCTTTCCAGTTTTTGTTTTAAAGTTTTTGATATAGTTTGTTGGGAAACATCCTTTTGTGTATAATTGCAAATTGCAACCATAAACTATATAATATATTAAAATATTCACAGGTAAACATACTGAAAACTATACAACATATGCAAATGTAAAAAATATTCAATAATAGACAATGTTCAAATGTAAAAAAAAAAAAATATTCACAAATACAAAATATTAAAATGTAAAATATATTCACAAATACAAATTATTCAAAAATATAAAATATTCAATAATACAAAACATGCACTAATACTATCAACAAAATATATTGTATCTCAAATGCAATTTGAAAAGCTTGCATTTCTAGAAATATTGAATTTTCACACTGAGATAAAATAACAGTAAAATATCCTAAAATACTAATAACAAAAACAAATTATATTTCTTCGTATACCTTTCCGTTTTGTTCGGGACTTAGCTACTTCTATGATGCAGCCTTAGGTTTATATCCATGAAAAAACAACACTAAGTTGTTTAAAAAAAAAAAAGAAAACTACAGCTAATAAAAACTAAATATACACTTGCTATAATTTTCACCATGCGCAGGGTCAGTGCGATATGGGTTTTAATACTCTGAGGGGAATATCACCCAAAAATGTGCCACTCGCACGACAGAAAAAGAAAAGTGGGTAATCGATATTCACCTGCAGAGGGGAAGCGAAGCAGTTTTGCCAGATTCTCCGTTCAACCTGGAAAGAGAATCTGGGAAAACAGTCCGGCTAAAGATGGGTGGCCACGGAGCGGAGGACCCCTTCATGTGTCATCAATTCGTCATTATAATATTTTAAAAAAAATAATAAAAATTCTAACAGTACTTTTAAACTGTCACCATCATTCTACACTGCTGGGGAGATAGGTTACACGCCCAGCTGGGTCCTCATCCAAATGCTACGAGTAAGGGGGACGATAGGAAAGCAAAAATTAAAAAAAAATTGACAGCTGAAAGAGATAGATGGGGTTTATTCATGGCTGAGTTTAAGATTTTGAGGAGGGTGGTAGTATCTTAACTTGGAGGAATGGACAATTTCGGAATTTCTCTTAAAATGTGGGCTGGGTTTATCGATTTCAAAGGATACATCAGAAAGTTGTTTTAAAATGGTGTATGGGCCAGAATATGGTGCCGTCAATTTACGGGTATTCGGATAGTGAAATTCTTCATACATCACAATGTCACCAACTTTAAACTTTACAGGAAGGAAACGAGCATCATAACGGACTTTATTCTTTTTATGGTAAGCAATTGTTCTCTCTTTAGCCAATTTTCTAGCTTCTTCCACAGGGGGATAGTAACTATTATTTGGTAAAGGGGGATCATATGGTAAATTTCCTAAAAATAAATAGCTAGGGGTGAATTGGGTTACAGAATGAGGGGTGTTATTATATTCATATAAGACTTCATCTAAAAGCTTAGTCCAAGGTATTTTCTTGGATGTGGAATTGACTTTACATTTTAATCTAGTGACAATAGTCTGATTTAGTCGTTCAATTTTCCCATTCGTTTCCGGGTGATGGCTGCTCGTCAATCTGTGTTTTATATTGTAATTACGAAGAAATCTCCTAAACCTGGAAGCCGTAAATGCTCCATTTCTGTCGGTTAACAATCTATCTGGTACTTGTATTTGAAATAATTGTTTCAAAATGTTTGTATAAGTTTCGGTAGTTACACTTTTTGACGGAAAACCCCACACATAGCGAGTTGCATGGTCAACGACTAAATGCAAATATTTTTTTGTAGAATTGTAATAATTAAATCCGCCAACAGAGTCTACTGCCAAACATTCAAAAGGTATCTCTGTTGGGGGCATTAATTGCAATAAGCCAAATCTTTTTTGTCTACATTTTTTGTTTATCTGACAAGTGTGGCAGTGTTTTACAAAATTTTCAATGTCCTGATTAAAGTTAGGCCAATAATATTGCGGAGAGATTAAATTTATCATTTTATAAATTCCAGGGTGGCCAAATTGTGTGTGGGTTTTTTCTAATAGGGGTAAACGTAAAGACATGGGGACCACAATCTTATACAAACCTTTCTTTTTAATAACAACAACATCATTTATCTCAGTGTACTTTTTACCATCAATTGTTACATTTTCTTTCTTCTGATTGTCTCTTACTTCATTCAAGTCAAGGAGATGTATAATATGGGGTAAATTTTCTGAAACAGGTTGTCTAGATAGCATATCAGCTTCAACATTAGTGGAGCCTTTCTGGTATTTAATTTCATAGTCAAACATACTAAGTTTTAGGGACCAGCGGAAAAGACGTCCTCTTAAATTTTTAACACTTTTGAGCCAGGTAAGTGCCGCATGATCTGTATGTATGACAAATTTTTGACCGTGTAAATAATGATAAAATTTATCTAAAGCATCCACAATCGCCAAACATTCTAACTCCGTAATTGCATAATTTTTTTCATAATCGCGAAGATTTCTAGAGTGATATGCTATAGGATGTAATGTTCCTTTTTCATCAACTTGTTTCACTACACATCCCACTCCATGACTTGATGCGTCTACAAACAAATGACAAGGTGTTTTGGGATCAAACAACTTTAAGATTGGTTTTTCAATTAAAGCATTTTTTAATTTTTCAAAAGAATTTTGACAATTTTGGTCCCACACATAAGGGACATTTTTCTTCAACAAATTGTTGAGAGGGTATCGAATGTTAGCATACTTTGGAATAAATTTGTGATAAACATTTATAGATCCCAAAAAACGTTGTAATTCTTTTACATTCGTTGGTGGTGTTAATTTCTTAATCGTCTCTATATTAGGGTTGTCAGGTGTGATACAACCGTTCGAAACTTCATATCCTAGAAAGTTAATTTTGGATTTCACAAAATTACACTTTGACAATTTGAGTTTAAGGTTTTCTTGAACACAGATATTAAATAATGTCTCTAAATGACATAAATGTTCCTCTTCATTTTGGGAGAATACAATAACATCATCAAAGTAACTACAGGCAAAGTCAATTTTGTATTTATTAAGAATTCTACGGAGGGTACGGTTAAACCAAGCAGGTGAGTTTTTCCATCCAAACGGTAAACGATTCCACTCATATAATCCAAAGGTGGTGGCAAATGCCAGCTTCTCAGTGTCTCGAGGGTGGATAGGAATGTGCCAATATCCACTAGCTAAATCAAGAGTGGAAAAAATTTTAGCATGCGCCAATTTATCTAACAGGGTGTCGATTCGAGGTAAGGGTTCTGCATCTGTTTTTGTAATGGCATTTAATTTTCGGAAGTCAATACATAACCGGGTTTTCTTCCCTTCTTCACGTTTATACACCAAAGTTACGGGTGATGAATAAGGGGAATAGCTTTCTTTAATGATACCGGCTCGCAATAAATTTTGAATTTGTTCTTTAATTTCCTCTTCTTCCTTAGGGGAAGTGCGATATGCTCTTAAAGAAACGGGGAGATCTGATGTTAACTGTATTCTCTGGGGTTCCATGTTTACACAGCCTATATCATATTTATCTTTGGCGAAAATACAGACATATTTGGCTAGAAGAGCAGGTAATTGTTCTCTGACAGACTGAACATTTTGCACATGGTCAGTGGTCTCGAACAACTCCGGCTCAAAATTTTCTTCGAATATCTCTGCATTTTCAATTGCTGGCTGGTTAGTATATACTTCTGATAAATGTAAAGTATGGTGAGACGCATTTGTTGGAATATGGTCCATGAGAGGTACTTTCTTATTATCTTGAGTTATTTGCATTTTAACACAGTCAATATTTAATCTAAACAGTTTGCAATGGGGTAGACCAATCAAAGCATAAGGTAACTGATTGTTAATTATAAAAAGTTCAATTCTCTTAGAGATACGTCCTAATTGCAAACTAACAAGGCATTTTTCTTTCAAAGCAAGAACACCTTGTGTTTGGGTGACTGGTATACTCTGCTGAACTTTACATATTTTTAGGTTAAGTTTATGGGCTAAATGACAAGGAATAACACTAATCGAACTCCCAGTATCGATCAAACAAGGTAGTGAGTCTTCATTTTTTACATAAGTAACTTTATGACAATCTCTATTTGATTTTTTATAGCTAGCTTTTTCTTTTTGTATATGTCCGGACATAAGAAATCGTCATTGATTACTAGATGTATTTCGGGATGACTCATTAGCGCTATGATCTTGGTTGGGGTTCGGCAAAGTCATATTGTGACTAGGGGTTGGTACTGCTAACACTTGTTGTCGAAAAGGGCAGTTTCCCACCCAATGATATGCATTTGGTATTCCGATATTAAGACAAACTTTGCATGGATAGGGCGGCAAAGTGGTCTGGTGGTGTACATTAGGTCGTGGTGGAACATTTGAAGTCGGTCTAAACGTATTTTGGGGATTTCTGGCTTGATTTGATGGAAAAGGTCGAATTGGGTGTATTTGATAGGGAACTCTGTAGTTCCACTGCCTGTTAAAATTCTGTCCATTCTCATATGGAGGTCGGTTTGGTCGCCATTGGCGATACTGATTGGGGTTTTGGGGGCTTGCTTCAAATTTGCTCTCATTTCCCTTTCTGTCCAGTTGCAGTTTGCTAATTCTGAAAACTAATTCACGCCATGCATGTGTAGTTGAGGGGTTGCCTGCAATAACTAACTTCTGCATTTCTAATGGCAAGCCCTCCGTTAACCCTTCCAGGATAAGTTTCTGCTCTAAACCTAAGGTTCGGCCTACTTTAGTCTTTTTTTGATAATATTCGTTCAAGTCCTCTCCAACTTTATATCTAATACGTGAAAAATCAGTGAGAGAAAGGGTATCTGGAATTTCGTAGTGTTCATTAAACAAAGTGACAAATTCGGACCAATGAAGTACATTTAGACAATTATTAATGTACAACGTAAGTGCACTGTCCTTTAAATACTTCTGTATGTGCCTAATTTTCCAGCACTCGTCTTTTCCCTGTCCTATACAGACATTCTCGAAATAGGCTAACCATGGTATCCAAGACATTCCATCTTGCGGAGAAAACGCAACGATATCGGGGTCTACTGACATTTTTGGGTTGGCGGATACTGAAGTGTGACCAGACCCAGCTTGAGCCGACAGGGTCTGTCCACCTAACATTGTTACACCAGATGTCTCTGGTGCACCTCCAGATTCCTGACTAGACTTCTGATTATTTTTCTCTTCAGGATTATTAACGGGATTATCATCTTTGCTCGAAATTTGATTTTTTTCTTTTTCGGGGTCACCTGATTTGTCTGTTAAATCCTGTACTTCTTTGGGAGGTGTTGGGTTACTCATGATAGATATAAATACTAAATATCACTGAATTACACAGAAATATAATACACAATTAAAGCACATAAGAATAAAAATGAAAAAATCTTTCAAACTATTTAAAATTTGTAACACTATATCTGTAAATATCTGTTAAAATCATCTTTTTAAAATTAAAATCCACCTTAATAATTTTTTTTTTTTTTTCAATAACTTGAATTCAATAAAAAAAAATTTAAATAACCTCACTAACTATAAAGTACGTTGCATATAAATCATCTTTAAAAAGTTTAACACTTAATAATAAAAATATTATAATAATAATAAAATTTTCACTTCTGCTAAAATATTTTCAAACTGTCTAGAAAAATGATTTTAATATGAGGTTTAGTTAATGTTATTTTTCATTAAAATCGTAATTATCAGTTCAACACAACTAAAGAATTTTCATAAAAATCACCATTCTTACTCTTTCATCTCTTTAAAATTACGTTAAACACAATACATAAACAATTATATATTTGAACTTAAATAGCTGACTTAAAAATAATTAAAATTTTCACACAAGTAATAGCATAATAAAATAATCCTCTTTAATTTATTTTTGGCATGCATAAAAAATTAAATAAAAAGTTTGAGAACCACTGCCTCTCACTAAAAAGATCTTTAAAAAAAAAAATTTTTTTTTTTTTTTTTTCTGTACGTTAATATCAAAAGTACATACCTTTATACGGCTTTGCTTTAAATAAATCCATGAAAAATTTACCTCTTACTTTTTTTTTTTTTTTTTTTTTTCACCGCGACGCGAAACAATAATAAATTAATTTCACTGAAATATTTATCTCTATATCTTCTTGCACTGCCCACAAAAATACTTTTTCCCGTAGTCACGTGGTTTTTGTTTTTGCTGGGCGCAGTTCTGATTTATTTTTCTAAATAGTCCAGAAACCAGAAACCAAAACATCTGAGTCACGAGTTCATTTCTTTACCGGCGCGCTCTTGAAAATTGAAAACAGCTGTGTAGTTGACCTACTTTTCATCCGATAAAACACTTCGATTCTTGCCGGCAGAATGAAATACTGCACAAGATTGAGAATGAAGAGAAAAGTTAATGATTCACTTTCCTTTTGACGAAGGGAGATTAAGTACTTTTGAGTTCTTGGGATAAATTCCGTAAGTCTTTCACCGTATGCTGTAAGAATTTTTCACGGAGGTATTCGCTGTGATTGACGGGCGTAGATTACGTAACTGTTTAGTTTTTGGGATTTTCCCGTTGAGATGAACTGTCCTACTCGACTTCTGAAACGAAGCGTGTTGCTCCGTCGGTGGGTCCTTGATCGCCGGGCCGGTGGCTGCGCGGACTGATGGCGGCTCCGTATTTACGTCAAAGCGCTCATTCTGATTCCCTTGCATGCTCTTGTAGTCCTGGGCCGTGAGCGGGATTCGGTTAAATTCCGAGTGAATGTATGTCTGTTTAAAGGAAGACACCGTCTATTACGGAACCTGGTTTATTTCTTTTTCTTACATGCATCCTTTTAAACCAGGCCCATATTGGCGTGAGAGCTGCTTTTTAAGTCTGTCTGGACATCGAAGGTTCGTCCATCGCGAGGCAATTCCGAGAGAGCAGATTGGCGTGGATTTGTTTAGATGAGGGAAATCGTAAAAAGTTCGCTCCTGATAGCCGTGTAATGGTATAAATATGAGGTTTTTGCATTATTTCTGCTAGAGGTCGTCTAAGTCAAAAGAGGCGTATTTTTAATTTTAATTGGCCGCGAGCTGAGTGATTGATTGTGCGGAATAAAGGCGTTGGCTCCATCGGCCGATCGGATGCAGCAAGACTTTAAAATTGCGTTAGCGTCAGCACAAATATTCTTATGAAGAGTCAGAAAACGATCTTTGAAAGTTATAAGATGCGATGCAGGAAAACTAATTTAACAGGGGCGACGGCATTTTCAATCAATTGAAACACAATTATTAAAGCATTTAAAAGTTTTGATTTAAATTTCTATTTTTTAAAACGGTAATTTAAAATTTTAAAAGGGGCAAAAAGGGATTTTGCATTTTAAAAAGGGGTTTAGCTTTTATCCTTTCATATATATATATATATATATATATATATGATGGCACATACCAAGCATTGTACATTTTTTACAAAAACGTAAAGTGTGAATCCAGCATTAATTTGGTAAAATTTCTTTTTTTATTTTTATTGATAAATACTGAAAAATATTATGCGGTAAAATTAAATATTAATTTAATTACATAATTATAAAATCTTTTATTAGTTTAGAGTGAGGTCTGTATTATGTCGGTGAAGCCTTTCGAAATAGGTAAACAAGAAACTCTGTATTTGCTACTTAGTCCCGAAATGTAAAATTATTTTCAAATTTTAAATGGAATTTTGAAGTAATATTTGTAAAAATATTTTCGCGTTTTTTACACCATTCAGATATTGGAAAATATTTTTATTATTATTATCATTATCGTAAACATTAAAGAATCAAGCAATAAGGGGTTAATTATGTTCGTGTTTTGCACCATTACTTACAATGTTTTCCTGAAACTTATTTAATATATTTTATGTATGAATTTAGAATTGCAATGTAAATTATGTTATTTTCTTTCTCTTTCATAACAAAATCTCTCTTTGAAATATTGCCGCGTACTTCTTAAATCCTGTAATAAATGGAAAAGTCGTATTTGCAACGTTTATCCTGTGTTTATTATTTTTAAAATCCCTTTGTCAGACTTGAGAAGCGTGTAAAAATGATTTGTTTTAAAACTCCAGTGACTCCTTTTTAGGGGTAACTGAGCATGAATAAGATGCGTGGTTCACGGTGGTTTAGACAGTAAATAGTAAAGATGTAAATAACACAATAGAAAACAAAATGAAGCCATTGAGCAAATCTTAGTGAATGATAAATCTTTCCATTAGTTTCCATTGTCGGAAAACATTCCTCATCAATTGTTGTTAACCTCTTATTTACTTTTTTTTTCTACCTTGCATTTTTAATTGTTTGTTTTTAGTCTATATATTTGTCTAATAATAAAGATTCAACACTTAAATATTTTGTTTTAATGGTCATAATATATATATATATATAAAATCTTTTTTGCCCAACTGCAAATGCCCTAATAACTAAGTGTTGTAATGAATTGAATTAGGGAAGCGCATACGGAACTTGCACAAAATTGAACTGAACGAGAAAACATTCATTTGATGTCGTCAAGCAGATATAGATAATTTCTATATTTGAAATGAACATTAATATATTGACAGCCACTATATATTGTGCTGTCCTCAATTGAAATTTTCTCTATATAAAGTCTAATAAAGAATTAAAAAAAAATTAAACATGGCTAAATTTTTACAGCTTGTTCTAAGATTTTAATGTTGGGCATTTTTCATTTTATCACTTTATTACAAAATGACAGCCAATTAAGCGAGAATTTGAAAAATCCCACTTTTCCAAAAATTGACCCATGTTATTAGAAAAAAAAACCATACCTGACATCATCAGCGGTAAATGAAACATTTTATTACATATTAATGGTTTAGCATAAAAAAAAAAAAAAAAAAAAAAAAAAAAATTATGTAGATCATTCTAAATTTTATTATTGCAATTGTGAGTTTAAATTATTTTAAAACTAACTAAGCACTCCTTAGGTATTTTTAACTATCTTTATTATTTTAAATGGTGCGTAAAAGCAGAACAAAACAAAAAAAAAATTGACTTTAGTGAAATATTTAATGTAGTACTAGGGTGGGGTTTTTTTAGAGCACAGCACAATATTTTATAACAAGAAAATCTGTAAAAATGAAGCTCGTGTTTTGCCAGAATTCTGCAGGTTGTTAATGTAAATTATTTGAAAACTAAATAAGCATTCCTGAGGTATTTTTAACTATTTCTATTATTCTAAATGGTGCAAAAAAATAGAACAAAACAAAAAAAAAATGACTTTAGTGAAATATTTGATGTAGTACTAGGGTGGGGTTATTTTAGGGAAACATTTCACTGTGGGGTTTTTTTAGAGGGCAGCACAATACCTCCAATAGCTCTGCTAAAGTTCTGGGCTGTCAAAAACTACGACCAACAGTAGGCAAACTGGAAATATTTCATTGTTATCAAATCTTCTGTTTAAATGTATTGCTGTAATCTGTTTTATAATTCCTTCAAGGATAGTGTCTTTTGTTTAATCATGGATCATTTTCTTAACAAACCGTGTTAACCATGGGGTAAAATAAATGAAAATGCAATATCCTAAAATTACGGCGATCACAATAACGGATATCGGTCGCGTAGGAAAAAACGGAAATTTCGTCAAAAGATTGTGCAATAAAATCGCGAATTTCCTCAAAAATCGCGGAAACGAAAAGCTAATTTTGTCGATTGGCCACTGAAAAAAGTCAGTTTAGTAAAAATCGGTTAAAAAGAATAACTTGTCAATCATTCGCAGAAAAAAAAAAAAAAACACTAATTTCGTCCGAAGATCGCGGGAAAAAACGCGAATTTCGTCAAAGGTCGCTAAAAAGAAACGCGAATTTCGTCCAAACGATCGTGGAAAAAAATCGTACATTTCGTGAAATGATCGCGAAAAAAATCGCGAATTTTCTCAAATGGTCAGGGAGAAAAAACGTAAAATTCAGTCAGTCACGATGTAATCTGCACACGAACATCATTAGTAGGTTACGAAATTTTAAAAAAAGTTCTTAAGAAAATTTTCGTTTATAATTTTGTGTCAGTAAAAAGTTTCAATAATAATTTTCTGCCTTCCTCTTCAGACTGTAATTTTAAAATCCATACAATTGAAAAATCTAGAAAGCCCTTTGTCTCAGATAGAGTCGATCGGGTCAGTTGATGTTGCTTTATTTCGTTACGGTCGGGTTAGACTTTAAATGTTTTGAGTTAGGGTTGGGTTTTCACTATTGCGAGTGGGTTCGTGTGGACGCGATTTTTCAGAGGAAAAAAAAATTACTATATTGAGCTTAAACGATTGAAATTAGATTCCTTTTATTAACATGCAAAGTTAATTCGCTGTGAAACGCGAAAAAAACACATAACGAATTAAATTAAGAAAATCTAATTAAAAAATCCAAAAACTTGCTTCGCGTTGCATAACTTCAGACATACGTGTGCCTTCCTGTCAAATCTTGTGCAGCGATCTCTTTAGAAAACAGCACGCACACACACAGACAAAGATCTATGTTGTTTAATCTAGATATTGTTTTTAATCTGAAACAATATATTGAACTAACTTTTGAAAAATCGGGTTAACCCAAACTGGGGGGATTTAAACTCGGCCTAAAACCGACCCGAACCTAAAACAATTAGAATTAACCCAACTTGCCACAAAAACAATTAGCACCGGAAGGAGAAGCCCCCCCACCCCCCTTCCCTCCGCTGTAACCATTCAGGAAATGTTTTTTTACTCAGAATAACCCTGCGTTTTCAATTGGGATATTTTTTTTTTTTAATTAAATGTTATTTGAAACAGTGATGAGACGAATAACCGGCCACTTTTCAGCCCTTTTGCCGAATATTCGGTTGGCTGAATACTGAAGCCTAGTTGTTGGCCGAATATTACGAGATATCTCACCGAATATTGCTACGTATCTCGACGTATAAATTCAGAATCACCCCCCCCCTCTCCCGCCTTTTTTGCTATTTTTTTTCTCTAATCCAAACTGGCTACTTTTGAAATATTAATAAAGTCGTTTTCATTCTTAATTGCACAAAATGTACAGTTATTCAGACGCTACAATTATGTATATATATTTTTTGTTTCGATCTCCTTTCATTCATATTGTTGTTATCAGTTTCTGTGAATGCTTTTAATACCTGTTACGTAAGTTGTAGAACTTTGTGCTGTTGTATATTATATATGCTTGTTCAATTGTGAACATTTTGTTAAAATTTGGCCAAATATTCGGTATTTGACTTTTTGGCCAAATCACTATTCGTCACATGCCTAATTGGAAAGCATTAAATATCTGCAGCTTTTATTTACACATTCCCGTATATTCTACTTTAACCATACCTCTTGCTTTTAATTTAATTTGTAATTTAAGACTGGAGACTGATTTCAGAACAAAAACTCATTCTTACAAATTTGTTGATCACTAGTGACACAGTGAAATTTACTTGACTAAAGGTTTATTTCATTAAATATCTCATTATGAATTATGAGAGAGAGTAAGTATTATTGATTTTGAATGTAAGTATTCTTAGATTGATATATGATATATCTAAGAATAAAAGGATAAAATGCATTTTCTTAATTTTTCGTGCTAAAATAAATTTTCTAAATTTTAAAAACAAATTTTAAAAGTACATTTAACAGTGGTAATGACTAATGAGTTTTTATTTTAGATAAATTGTTTATGAATTACTTTCCTGCAGATAAAATTATGTATTATAATTTCGATGTAGTTAAAGTTGAAATAACACAACGCAAATACATTGATATAATTTATTTGTTACTGTAATAGGTGCAAATACTAAAAACACAGTTTTAAAACATTAAAACTATTTATGATGTAAAATCAGATGTCAAAATTCCTTAGCGCTTCGGCTAAACATTAGCCATTATCAGAGGATAAAACCAGTCGAAAATCACAGTTCTGAAGAAGTACACTGGACAGGTGGAAAACGGGATATCAATGTATTTGCATTGTGTTATTTCAAGTTAAAGAAGGTAAATTTGGCGTTTACTAAATGGAATTTTCTATATTTTTAATTGTATTTTATCGATACTGGATGTGATGGAACGCACAGAATTAATGAGAAAATTTAGACTCGTTAGACATTTTACTAAATGGAATTTTCTATATTTTTAATTGTAGTTAAAGTTGTTTAAATATTAAACACATAAATAATAAAACGTCAATTTGTGTTTATTTTCTTTCCATTTAAACAGTTTAATATTATATATATATATATATATATATATATATATACACTATATTGCCAAAGGTGACCGGTCACTTGCGATTTTAGACGTTTTGTTAACTATCTAGAAAAATGCATGAGGAATTAACCTGAAACTGCAGGTGTGTAAACAGTATAGTATAGGTTATATATTTCCGCGAAGATTTTTTCACGAAACCCCATAGGGGACTGTCAACAAATTGAAAAAGAACGAATATCTTTCGGATAACCCTGTAAAAACTAATGTAGCAAAAGCGTTCAAACTCAAGATTATTAATAAGTGGCTTATTGTAATATACTGTGTTCATTTTTATGAGGATAGCATGTATACCCTAAGAGAAATTAAGGTTTTTATAAAAACAGTCCCAAATTTCGCCAAGTTTTTTGCTTATAATTTGCAGAGTTCTTAATAGAAAAAAAAGTTATTTTGAGAAAATATGTCAGACAACATTGTACATAGTACTCTGCAATCGGAATTAAAAAATAATAAAAATTGGATGAAAAATGAGCAGGTTTACTAAAAAATGTTTCACTGCCCATGCGCGAATGTAATCAAAATATAATATGCATAATGTATTAGTTAAGTATATAGAGCAACTTTTGTGAAAGTCTCAAAATCATAGCTTGAAAATTCTGAAAATTATCGTCGATAGAATAAGCTCGAAATCCGTTGTTCCCAAAAAGAAGCAAAAAGATGATGGGCTGTATCAAATATCTGTTGATTAGTGCCAAGATAGCGTACACTATTGCACGTACTACTATATTTGGATACAACCCCTCATCTTTTTGCTTCCTTTTGGGAACAACGGATTTCGAGCTTATTCTATCGACGATAATTTTCAGAATTTTCAAGTTATGATTTTGAGACTTTATTATTAATAAGTGGCTTATTGTAATGTACTGTGTTCATTTTTATGAGGATAGCATGTATACTTGTAGAGAAATTAAGGTTTTTATAAAAAGTCCCAAATTTCGCCTAGTTTTTTGCTTATAATTTGCAGAGTTCTTAATATAAAAAAAGTTTTTTTCAAAAAATATGACAAACAACATTGTACATAATACTCTGCAATCAGAATTCAAAAATAATAAAAATTGGATTTAAAATGAGCAGGTTTACTAAAAAAAATGTTTCACTGTGCATGCGCGAAAGCAATCGATACTGGATATAGTATGCATATAGTATGCATAATGTATTAGCTAAGTATATAGAGCAACTTTTGTGAAAGTCTCAAAGTCATAGCTTGAAAATTCTGAAAATTATCGTCGATAGAATAAGCTCGAAATCCGTTGTTCCCAAAAAGATGAGGGGTTGTATCAAATATCTGTTGATTAATTACAAGATAGCGTACACAATATTGCACGTACTACTTACTATATTTGGATACAACCCCTCATATTTTTGCTTCCTTTTGGTAACAACGGATTTCGAGCTTATTCTATCGACGATAATTTTCAGAATTTTCAAGCTATGATTTTGAGACTTTCACAAAAGTTGCTCTATATACTTAGCTAATACATTATGCATAATCAGGGATCTGTTTAGGAAAAAATTGGGTCCTTTAAAGGACTCTTCATAAAATTTTTCATTTCAAAAAAGGACCCTTCACAAAATTATTTTCCCTAAAACAGGACCCTTCACAAAATTCTTTGTCTTAAAAATAGGTTTTTCACAAAAATTTCCCATCGTTAAACCAAACATTTCACAAATTAATCATTTAAAAGTAAAATCTGACTATAGGTGCAGATTCACGGTCGCCAGTCGCCGTGGCGACTAATGTTTTTGCTTTGGCGAGTAACTTTCTATGTCTAAGTCGCCATGTGTTTTACATGGATGTCCCTTTTTCGTCCAAAGGGAAATTTCCACTTTTTTTTTTATATAATATGAAATCCGGGCATTCTCCTCCATAATTCAGCAATATTTAGCTCTTTTTTTTTCTTTTTTCTATTGTCCATAATTAAAAAATATGACTGCCACATTACCACTAATAAATCTGCAATGTCCGCAGAATCGGAAAAAAAAATCCTGTTGATATGCGTCGCTAATAAACTCTGTGCCAATGGCATGCCACAATAAGCCCGTGACACAGTAAAATTTGTGCCGAGAAGAGAATAAATTTGTAGCTCTGGGATTTTATAGATATGTTCTTACAGGTACACATAGATATTGGCATGCGATTCTTCCACGAATTAGCAAAACTCCTCGAATTATCATTATTTATTTATTTATTTATTTTTAGCTTTCCGCAAATCAATTCGCCAATCAGCCATGAAAAGAAATCTAAAATATCTTCAAATCGGTCACTGAAAAATTTTGAAAATTTCGTCAATTACTCGCCAAATAAAACCATGAATTTCATCAATTGCTGATGACATAAAAAGCGAATTTCGGCAATCGGTCGCAAAATAAAACCGTGAATTTCCCCAATTAGTCTCGGGGGATAAAAAAAAAACGCGAATTTCATCAATTGGTCGCGAAAAAACCGCGAAGTTCATCAATCAATTGCAAAAAAAAAAAAAAAATTGTGAATTTCATCGAGTTGTGATAATAAAACATGAAAATCGGCAATCGGTCACAAAAATTTAATTTCTTTTTTTGTCTCCATAGGTATTAAAAAAATTCTTTAATACATCCTTTAAAAAATCCCCTTGCAACAAAAGTTGCAATGAGGCTTATAGTATTCGATCTTTCTCCATCATCCTTGAAAATGTCAGAAATTGTTAAATTTATTTTATTAAAATCTAAAACCTAAAAGAAAATAAATCTTCTCCATATTTTTTTCATATATATTTATTTTTTATTTTGATTTTTATAGACATATTTTCTTATGCAAGTTTCCTAAGTTGAGCATTTATATTCAGCTATGAAAAATCCTTTTTTTTTTGGGGTGGGGGGGGGGGGGAAGCTTATTCATAGATAAAAAAAACTTTAGAGAATCGTTTATTCAAAAAATATTCAGATCTTACATTACAATTGTTTTCCTACAAACTGTATGCAATTATGGTGGGAAGATTCAATATTCCATTGTCCAAATTTAATTGTAAAAAAAATATTGTTTTTATGTGTTTGTTTCACAATGTGGCCACTGGATTTTTTGGGTTTAGGAGCCACTGGCTCCTTCCAGATTTTGGGAATCTGCACCTATAAATCTGACCTGTCACTTTTACATACATAAAGAAAATATATGTATTTTATATCCATATATCTTCTTAAAAATGCATAAACAAGAACCTGACTATAACGACCATTTCAAATTCACAAAATTATGAATAAATTTTTCACAAATATAAAAAGCTGTTCACAATTTCACAAAAACAGGACCCTGTGAAAAAAGTCTGGACAGACCCCTGATATTATATTTTGATTGCATTCGCGCATGCGCAGTGAAATATTTTTTAGTAAACCTGCTCATTTTTCATCCAATTTTTATTATTTTTGAATTCTAATTGCAGAGTATTATGTACAATGTTGTTTGTCATATTTTCTGAAAGGAACTTTGTTTTATATTAAGAACTCTGCAAATTATAAGCAAAAAACTAGGCGAAATTTGGGACTGCTTTTATAAAAACCTTAATTTCTCTACGAGTATACATGCTATCCTCATAAAGATGAACAGAGTATATTACAATAAGCCACTTATTAATAATCTCGAATTTGAACGCCTTTGCTACATTAGTTTTTACAGGGTTATTCCAAAAGATATTCGTTCTTTTTCAATTTGTTGACAGTCCCCTATGGAGTTTCGTGAAAAAATCTTCGCGGAAATATATAACCTATACTGTACTGTTTACACACCTGCAGTTTCAGATTAATTCCTCATGTATTTTTCTAGATAGTTAACAAAACGTCTAAAATCGCAAGTGACCGGTCACCTTTGGCAATAAATCAATTTTTTCCAAAAATGAAAATAAGTTTGTATTCGGCCAAAAATTTGGCCGAATAATCGGTATTCAGCTTTTTGGCCAAATCACTGTTTATCACATCCCTAATTTGAAATCATTAAATATCTGCATTACGCATCAAGAGGGCAAAATATATTCTTTAAAAAAAGAGAAAAAAAATTATTATTGATTATTCAGTATTTAATAAAGAGAGATGAGGATAAAGGGAGATTTTGCACTCTGGTGTGCAAATGAAATGTGTCTGTAAAGCAGGTTTTATTTAATTTAATTTGAATTTTATTATTTTTTCATTATTTTAATTAATTTGAAATAAATTGTTAAGTCTCATGTTGCTTTTTAATACTTTGCAATATAGTTAAAACGAGTTTATGACTTTATCTTACTAGTGTGAATCACATAATCTCTATTGAAAATGGTCGTAGTAATTTTTTCATTGTTTTGTTTATACCTACAAATATAATTTTTTAAATTTCGAAGTAAAGATTTTAGACTCAGTTTTTTTTATTAGTTGCGTAACACGGCTATAGTAAAATGTAATTTATTCTGCAAAAATTATTTTTTAACCTTTCCTAGGAACTGGTATAGCCTGAGGCGTATGAAGCCGGAATACATTTCGAATACATACTAGTTTAGTGTTAAAAATTGTACGGAAGGCACTTTTCCAATTAGGCGGAAGCTTTTTGATTTTCCATTTTCCTTATTTACGATACATTTCTTCCTCTAGTTTTTAATTTTACAGGAAGTCTTACTTTACATGTTTAAGCTATTTCGTACGATAAAATTATATATATATAATTAAGTGATATAGCCATTTATTTAAATTTGTGAATCTAGATTTTGTGTTTCTTCTGGGTTTTTTATTACTCTTCAACAGCGCTTCGATTTGTATATCTAATGTTTATTTCTAATTCTAATGTATATTTTGTAATACCCAAAAACGTGGTTCTATAAATCGACATTTTCCTTACATGTTAATGCATACCTTTCGAACGGATAATTTGAACCCCCCCCCCCCCCCCTCTTCCCACCTCTCAAAAAGGACTCGTGTTTGTGGTATAAATTTTATTGGATTTTAAAATGGCATGTTTCTCTTTCTATCTGTTTGAATTAAGGCCTTACCGCGTACTCGGTAATTGTCCAAATTTTATACCGAATAGTTGCAAAATTTTTATTTAATTTATTTTTTTATTAGGAATTATTGAAGACAGGAATTTATAACTGATCTGTAAAATGTTATTCGAATATAAATTATAATATAAAACAGTAATTCATAAAAAAAAAAAAAAAAAATACTCGGTATATAAAAATATCTACAAATTATACAAAAGTTAAGAAAAAACCGCTAATGTAAAATTTACTATGATCAAATTTAGTTTTACATTTATACAAATAAAAATAACTGAAGGAAAAGACTGATTTTGGATAAAGAAAAAGTTTGTAGAAGCAGAAAATACAATAAATGGTATTAAAAATATTTTAATAATTAAGTTTGGTGTATCGTAAATTACGGTACAAAAATACATCCTTCTGCATTTTCAGGACATTATGGCATTTCTGTTATATTATTGTAAGTTTTCCCTACCTCAAGAAAAGTACTTTCGCTGTAAGCACCGCTAAAATAACACCATTGTATGCTGTACATATAAAAAAAAATGAAAAGAAACTGTATAGCCAATACACATTTTTTTAATCAAAAGAAAATATGAAACATTTTGAATTATTCATTGAATTGTTACAGCAAGCAATAACCATTTTTGATAGACAGATTTTAGATATCCGAATGGGTTATAATGAGTTGAATAATCAGTTTTAATTTCATATTGGTTAATTGGGCTTTTTGTGTATCAATTCTCTTTTTTTTTTTTTTTTTTTTTTTTTTTTGTGTGTGTGTGTGTGTGTGTGTGTATACACATATATACGTATTTTTAAATTTATAATTAGATCACAGATATATAAAAAACATATATATATATATATATATATATATATATATATATATATATATATATATGTTTTTTGTTGTTGTTGTTTGTTTGTTTACATTTGGATATTCCAGTAATATTATATATAATTTATTTTGGTTATATTAATAATATTAACAATAATGTTTATTTTCCTTTTTTTGTTTACATTTGGATATTCCAGTAATATTATATATAATTTATTTTGGTTATATTAATAATATTAACAATAATGCTTATTTTCCTTTTTTTTTTCCTTGAAAAAATGTAATAAACTCTGTGATTTATAAGCTATTATTACTGCGACCGTTGGATACAATTTATGATTTAAAAGATATATTTCTTAACAGTTTAATTAACTTTTTTCGTTAGATACAATATTTGAACATGTGCAAATTTAAAAGCTCTTCTCGTTTTACAATCTTGTTTTCTACAGAAATCGGTTGTTCTTTGCTTATAATGTTAAATCCCTTGCCCTTGAAGAAGTGATTTACATTATAAGCTTCCATTTATAATTATACTCCTGTTTTTTTTTTTTTTTTTTTTTTTTCATTTGAATTAATATTTCATTTCTTAAGACTGCATAATTTAATTTGTAATTTGACTCTGATATTTAGTATTGTGATTTCATTGTGTATGGTCAGTTTCTTATGTTTCAATGGTTTAATTTTACAATAAGATACATATATAGTATACATCGTTATGCATATTCGGCCAATATACTCCTCGGTACACCTTGTAACTGAATGATCGTCCGACATCACGCATACTTTTTTAAAAGGTCTGCATCAAAAATTCAAATTTATTGTCATCTATGAAGATAATTGTTTAAGTAATTCGTATAGTATTTTACATTGTAACACATGTATCGCAATTTTGAAATGAGTGTTAGTCAATGTATCTCAATATACAGGTTGCATCAGAAAAATGTATACGTACACTGTTTAACGGGTCGTTCGTAACTTTCTTATTTTTCTTACTTTTCAAAGTGTAATTCATTGGAAATAATGAGTGGATCAAGATTAATTTTTGAAAAAAGAAAATTTATTTTAAAATACTACTGTAAGTACGAAAATGTAGCAGAAGTACAAGAACAATGTCGCAGGGAGTTTCAGGCAGATCCACCTATGAGACTTGCAATTCATTGGATAAAAGATAAGTTTGAAACGAATGGATATCCAGTCCATAGACAATGTTCCGGAACCGCAATTCAGCAAGAATGCGCCACAACAGACAACACCGAATGAAATGTTTGTTGAAGTTTGTGAATCAATAGCTTACCGTTATAAGCAGTGTATTGAACGGTGATAATTTTGAACATCTGCGGTAGGAGGAAAAGTCATACATTTTATGTAGATTCTTTTGCAATTTAAGTATTAATTATATGTGAGTAAAAACTGGAGTTATAATAATTCAAAGTGTGTATACATTTTTCTGACTCACCCTGTATTGTATGTATATGTTACGGTCAATATGATTAATCCGGTTATTATTCATAATGACCGGATTAATCATATTGACCGTAACATATACATACATATATATGATAAAGACATGTGAGGCATTCAGAATCAAAGTGGATCAAGTCCATAAAATATTATCCACAGATATTTGAAGGTGAAATTGGTGAGCTCTTGCTCTCGATATTTCATTCGAAATCATTGGAGACTATCGCCATTTGTTACTCACATTTTCAACCTAAGACTTTATTTATTACAAGACCGACCAAACTAATACCTACAGAGCAAGAATTAATCTCAGATTTGGCTGAACGAAAAGAATGTGCTTTATCTACTTTGGTTCTTAACGTCTAAAATTATAATATACATGTATATGTCTAATATGCATTGTACTATTCCGAAACACATATTACAATGAAAAATACTATATGGAACATGAAAATTCAATAAGCAGATACTGGTAATATCTCACGTAGTCCCGCTACATTCCCCTTATCGAATATTAGTCATTATTTTTATAATACCGAGAACATTCTTGACAAAACGGCAGACCGTGGTACAATTATGAAAGAACAGAAATGAAATATGTCGTGCATACAAAAAAGCTTAGCCTGATAGCCATCTTGGCTCTAAAACACGCAGTGCACATGAAACCTTGAGTCACGCGAAGAGAAACTTCAGTTTAAGTTTTTAGATGTTCGAGTGACAAATTGACCTAAGAGTGACAGTATTTTTGTAGAGTTCCAAATAATGAAATGTTTAATTAAATTTAATCAAAGAGAATATTTTAGATGGTGCGGCCAAATTACATTTGATGATATACAATACATAAGTCTAAGAATAAGACAATAGACAATCTGAAAATTAAGCATATATCCGGCTGTTTTCTTTATCCAGCTTCTCTGATTTAACGTTTATTCGGTTCGCTTCAATTCATTACTTATTATATTTTATTACCAAGGAACACTCGCGAAGTGTCCCACACCGATTCTAACGAAATTTTGCGGCTACATAAAGGGTACCCGAGATATGCACCTCCTCCAAAATTTATCTGCAAGAGATATTGGAGTTAAAAAATGCCATACAGAAATACGTTTGAAGGAAGAAATATATACATTAGTTATTATTGTGATATAACATTTTGGGTAAACTATTTCATGCAGCAGTGACGGCCACTAAAGAAAAGAGGGGGGGGGGGATGCCTAGTTCTCATATGTTTAGCAAACGTGATAGTATTCATAGAAATGCACAAAACAATAGGATAATTTACACCAGAAGCAACGAATGAAAGAAGGATGACGGTTAATAGATAAACACACTGTGCAGTCTGATAAATCACTGACTGTGATTTAAAAAAAAAAAAAAAAAAAAGAGGTATTTGTGAATGGTTTATAATTTTCAAGCTATCCGCAAGAGTACTAGGAATCTGTCGGGTTTTCTTATAACGTGGAGACGAAAACTGGTAGTGATCAATGAATGTAGCTTGATTTTCGTTTGCAGTTGAACAGAATCTTTCATAAATCAGTTTAAAAAAATATAACGTTGTTTCGAACTGCGGTTTGCACCTAAGACTTGTCAAAGTGTCGGATGTTTTGTAGCAAAAGAAAGAAAGTAGTTCAAAAAATTTTTAAGTGAAGTGATATGTAATCTGAATTTTTGTGAAAGTAATTTTTTTAGATATGAAAAAAATGCTAATACGGTTTTTATAAACACGGAAGGAAAGCTAAGAATGACAATGGCTGTCCGGTTTTTTCCACGGTGGAAATACCGTCCAGGACAAAATGTCATTTTATCAATTTTGTCCACTTTTAGTCAATTGCAAGTTGTAAGTTAGAAACACGGAATTTAAAAATAATTTTAAAAAATCTTGATTCTTCCCATTTGTGTAACATTTTTTAATTAAAAATTTACATATCTTATGTACACAATAGTATGTGCATTACTTTTATGAAAATAAAATAATTTTATCTAAAAATATTTTTCAATATTTTTGTTTTTAAATAATTTCTACTTTTAATTGTAGTGTGTTATATACCATATGTACTATTCTGCTGTACTCATTATAATTGATTTTGAATTTTACCTTTCTAGGATTTTTTGTTCTAACAAAAATGGATATAAATTCTTGATGACATTAAAATTGAAACAACAGGAAGCCAGCCATCGGTAAGTTTTCGAAAAATATCATGTTTTGTTTCTGGGAAAATCATTAATTCTTTCACTTTTTTTTTCTTTGAAAGATGGCATCATTTTAGCATTTGATTTCTGTTTTATTTATAAGCTATCCTCGAACTTGTTAGACATTCTTAAACTATTGCAATCCTTTTCTTATTTAAGAATTATTTGGATAATTGTTTCACTTTCCACGTGTTTAATAATAACAGCATAAAGCCCTACCTGATATTTAATTTACGTCATATGATTAAAATTATCAATAAAAAAACAATGAAGTTAAATCTGTGTAATCTAACTATATGGCAGGATTTCCTCTCTAAATTTTATTCTCCTATATTTCCTCTTTGAAAATAGCAGTCATAAAAGAATATTGGCGTTCCTCTTAGTAAAAAAAAAAAAAAAAAAAAAAAAAAGTCAATTCATCATTTATTTTTAATTAACTTATTTATTTTATTTTGTTATTATTTATAAAATATTCCTACTTTTGTACATCAGCATCTGAGAAGTATATGATGACAACTTCGCTTTCAGTAGTTTGAAATGTAGGAAACTTAAAGATTATTAGAATGTGACTTTGTATCTTTGTAATGTAAAATAATAATAATACGCGTGTTTTATTCTGATATGTAATGCATTTTTATTGCCCTACTGGTCTTAAATCTCTTAAAATAAGAATTGTAATATGTTATTGTCTTAATTTCAGTTATTTTAAAAAAAAAATAGATATGCAACTGTAAAGTGCTGATATGCTATCTATATCTTTAAATGTCAGGTGAAAGTTTTTCTAGATCCCGAAACTGAAACACATTTTTTATCGCTGAACTCTGATTTCATTCATTAATTTGAAATTAACACATCGATATATAAATGTTATTCAATAGAGGTTCTGATAATAGATGGCTGCTGATAACTAAATGACGTAAGTGAACGCTTAAAAAAAAAAAAAAAAAAAAAAAAAAAAAACCTCAAAAATTCGTTTACCACAATCAGTGACCACAATCACTGCAATCGTTCAAAAACATCACTGGATACAGCAACCTCTTCGCATCGGAATCCCCAAAAATACATGAAATTAGTTAATGCCGCGATCACTGTACCGCACGTATGATCGCTTCGCGAACATGAAACCGAAAAAAAACATCACTGGATACAGCAACCTCTTCGCATCGGAATCCCAAAAAATACATGAAATTAGTTAATGCCGCGATCACTGTACCGCACGTATGATTGCTTCGCGAACATGAAACCGAAAAAAAAACATCACTGGATACAGCAACCTCGTCGTATCGGAATATAGCCGATCTCGCACTTTGCTTTTTGTATTTTTGGTCGCTTCAAAAAACTCGGAACTGGGCATAAGCGGCGCTTAACGATTTGCAAATAAATAACCTTTTTCGATGAGTTTTTCTCGGCTAATTTAAAAAAAAAAGAGAGAGAGAGAGAGTAATCCGAGTTTCAAGTGCACCAGGATCTGACTTGGACTATCCTTAACCGAATTTTCAAGAGTTCTACATGCGGTAGATTTCGCTAGCCATCGCACTCGCGCACAGACAGACAGGCAAGCAAACTATCTTCTTTTGTTAGTATACAAGTTAATAGAACTATTTTCTCTGCAGGATTAATTATTATAATAAAAATTTAGCTTTTTTTATTTGCGAGAAATACATAGCTAAAAGATAGATAGTTTATTAAGTGGAAAAAAATTCAAAGGGTTATAATATAAAATATAATATTTTAATCCTTTTATTGTCACATTAATTTATGTTATTTGCTGATAATTTACAGATTGATTTTATTTGAGGTATAGTCCCTCTGAAATTAAGAACAAATGTGATTAATTCGTCATACTACTAGTAAAAAAAAAGAAATATTTATTAATCTTGACATATGATGAAAATTTTCTCGTTCTGTGTGTAAATTATGGAAACTTAACAAGCAAAAAGCTCAAAATCCACCTTAATGCAGATTTAGATAAAAAGAAAATTTCCACGTTCGAAATATAATACAATCTTTTACCACAAAAATAAAATTAACTTTTATGTTACTTTAGTAGAGAGTTATAATCCTAGTCTAAAATGAAATTTCTGCTCTGAAGGAAAATATAAGATGCCAATTCATTTAGCAGTTTTCAGCTAAATTCTCGCTACGGGCTTGGCGACCTGCGTTAAAGGTATGCGCAGTGTGAAACAATTAACTGTTGATGTTTTGTTTATATTCGATATTCAGCTTATTGTGCTCTCTCTAACTTTTTTTTTAAGGTAAATACTACTTATTACATTCTCTCCTAATTTGGAATTTTTGAAAAAATTTTGCAGATCTACGCCGATTATGACTCCCAGAACCCAAAACGACCCCCAGTTCAAAACTTTATCTATCTATCTATCTATGTCACTTTTTTATGGACACGATAACGTCAATAATTCTGCACAAATCTCTTCCAAACTGGTACATAAAATCAAGGGGTATAAAATCTTGGTCAAATTCGTTAATGGGCAAAATCGAAACAAAAAAAGGGGGGGGGGGCTTTTTGTGAAAAAAAAAAATCTTAATTGTGATACGTATCGAATCCGTTTAAAGTTATTATTACTTCTAGGAAAAGGGCCGAAAATTTATGTATGACGGATTTTTAATGACATTAAAAATGGGGGAAGGGGGGGGGGGGTGTTAGAAGAAAAAAAATTCATAACTTCATCAATTCACAAGATATCAAATCCGCTTGAATTTATTATAAATCCTCTTAATATTATCTACAACTTTTATATTGACAAGTTTTTTATAAGACCAACCCTTATAGCAAAGAAAAAGAATAAAAACCAAAAAAAAAAAATCCCTGCCGGCTACGCCTGCAAATAAGTTAGGTTTCGAAGTGGGCTGTTCCAACTGCCGCATCATGACAAAAAGGTCAATTCTTCTGCAATTCCCAATAAACAGGCGCCCCACGGTCTGCGTCTTCAAAATCTACCTGTGCTCGTAGGCCGAGCCGTCAGGGATTTTTTATTATTATTTAGAATCTTGTATGTATTTTTTAAAATGTTTGTGTATGGTTAGAAATAAAGTTGTCTATACTTTCAAAAAAAATTTTTAGTCAACAATAATTTTGAAATAATGTTCTGGTTCGTGAATTTTTCCATTTCGAGCCCTGGTTCTGTAGACATGTAATAAAAGATGAATTTGCTTACAAAAATGTTACCGCTGTACAATCAAAACATTTCGGTTCAGTGGAAGAAAAATAAATCGATAATTAGTTTATAAGATAGTTTTTGTAGCGATATTGGAGGAAGTGAATTTTAATTTAAACAAAACTTATTCTTTCCCGCATACTTTGAAAAACTTTTGTTTATTCTAAATTAATTAATAATTGCATATTCGTTCAGAAATAAGTATTTATAAATAAATTGCATTAATGAAATTACTAAATTGCATTTTTCAATTTCTTAAATCATCCTTCCACTCCCTGGAAAGTTTCCTAAGATACATAAGACTTACACATTATCAACAAACAGTTCTTTTAGAATTTGGACTTGCCGGTAATTACATTTCAATTTTACCAACTTTTTTTTATCTTCCAGTTTATATATTTCATTGACCCATACACCAAATACCTGCATTCATGAATTTCCCAGCCAAACATACCCTAAATGTTTTTTCTTATGTTGTGATTCTATCAATGTGTGTATTCAGCATGCCGGAAGAACGGTTGAAAAAATATCTGCCCGGAAACCAGACACAGCCTTTGGTAGATTTTTTTTTTTTTTTGTATATATATATATATATATATATATATATATATATATATATCGTTGAACAGCGATTTTCTCCCTGTTTGAGACCTGGCCTTTTGAATCTTTACTTACAATAGTCTCATAGAAAGAATTACGATTTTTATAAACAAAAGATCTGCCGTCTTTTGTGTTTAGTTTTTTTCAACAAAAGGAACTTATTCTTTAAAAACATTCCAGAAGATAATTATTTTAACCAATTTCGGAAGTTATTACAGTATATGTAGGTTATACAGTTGGAATATGCCATGTTATAAAAATTAGCTTCGTATTCCATTTTTATTTTAAAGTCATATTCAGTTTTAAAATTTCATCGCCTTTAATTAAAGTTCTTTTAATATCTTCCTAAAAGTCTATGATGTGTCAGCTTCGGCTTCATAGTAAATCTCTTTGCTATTGGAGTCTTAAAATATATTAACACAGCCCTACAATATCTTACCTAAAAAAACGATCATACATAGTGTACTTAAATAAACTTTTAGTTAACCAGAATGTAAAGTAATGTTCATTGTAATAAGGCTCTTCCCTTAATAGTTTTGGATGTTCTTAGGTTAATTATAAGGGGTGATGGTGTTTTCTAATATATCTTTAAAAATTAAAAATTTAAAAAAAAAAAAAAAAAAAAAAAAAAGTAGCAATGGAACCTCTTTGCTACGCCAAAAAAAAAAAAATCGATTTTTTTCAGCACTAGTGAGAAGTGGAAGTCATCTGTGACGGACTGAATTTCACCAACTGATGAAGGCAAATAGCCAACAAAAAGTGAACAAAATAATTAAATGGTGAATGCACAAAGCACACCTGCCAAAGAAAGTTAATGGGGAAAAAAACAGTGTCAAATCAAGTGAATACAGCCTCATAGATACATGACGGACTAACGGCCACGGAACAAGCCCCACTCCATTAGTGCGACAAGTTTCTCAAACAACAAATCAACAAGTTGCACAAAATTCAAAAGCAGTGATAACAGCCATTAGGATTCAATGGACTGATCGCAAAAAGCGTATTCACGAAGGGGAAAAAAAATCAAAATCCCCAATGCTTGGGTGAGATAAAGTGACAAAGACAACAAAAATGAGTGTGCAACATCCAGAAATGTGACAACCACCAGTAACAGAAGTTACAATGTGACAACCACCAGTAACAGAAGTTACAATGTGACAACCACCAGTAACAAAAGTTACAATGTGACAACCACCAGTAACAAAAGTTACAATGTGACAACCACCAGTAACAAAAGTTACAATGTGACAACCACCAGTAACAAAAGTTACAATGTGACAACCACCAGTAACAAATGTTACAACGTGACAAAACCCACGATAGTGACATAATAACCAGTGAAACTCTCGAAAGAAGACCAAGATTCAAAATGTGAAAACCAGCTCTAGCACAAGCTAGAGGTAAAAATATATCAAGAAAGAGACAAAAAACCAATGAATGATAGACAAAAAACAACCCACAACAGGGGCGAGCCTATAAAAACGCCAAAAAGCCTTGACAGAGACAAATACAATAAGAAGGGAAATCAGCCCATAAAAGAGGCGATAAACACTACAGCGACAACCCACCATGAACGTGACAAGCCAACAGACATGGTAAATATGTAAATCTATGTACGCTAATGGCACCTGGTGCATGTAAAATCCGTCGTGGGTGCAAAGCCCTCCAAGTTACCTGTGAATAATACCTCTGGGGGTGCCTAGTCAGGTGAGGGTCTCGTCACCTGATCAAGGTTCTAAATTACGAGACCTATTAAATCTGTCAATTCAACAAAGTTAAACAGAAACCTTGAACCGGCAAACAAAGATAACGGTAGCAAATCACAAGAGAGCAAGCACAGCAGCGATGTGAACAAATCAATAGTCAGGTGGATCACAGCCATGCTGTGATCAGGCGATTTCCGCCCCGCACCCAGGTACTAACCCGTTAAGCTAGGCATTCATGCCGGGCAGGTAGGGGCCTGGTTAGCGGTATAAAAAAAAGGGGGGGGGGTGATGATCCCCCTTAATATATTGTGGATTTCTTTATTTTTCTAGGGGCTTATTTCAAATTCTTTGAAATAAGAGTATAATATACAATTAGTGTGAAATAGCCTGTGAGCTCAATGCCTCAGTTTATAACGGGGCAGTTTTCTTTTTTATTAAACTTCTCTTTGTATGTGAGACCTCCTTATACTGCACTCAGTGTTTGATAAATGACCGATAAACTGGACAATAATATCTGTAGAAAAGGATATGCTAAGCCAACGGTGTGGGATTCCATGCAGGAGACAAAAACTAAGTTTAGAATTTTTAAGTACTTTGTCTTTCAGGTTGCTAAAATGGTGCATTTATTTTTATTAAGTGTGATGTTAAAGCTGTCTAAAATTAGTATTATAATTATACATTAGCCTTTTTTCTTATCATATTTATGATGACCACGTATGTAGAAATTTCTGAGAACTTTGCCAAACTCAAAATGGAACTAACAAATTGGAAAAGATTCAATAACTTCACGACAGAACAGAATGGCTTTCTTTCTCCCAAACTATCTACCTAATCATGATTTGGCATGTACTGTCATCTATGGCAGTTTTTTTAATTTATTTTCAGTGTTTTGGCTAGGGACAAAGTTTATAAATTAATTCCTTAATAAAAAATAAAACCAGTTTTAAAATATATTAAATTAGAATAGTTTATAAATTAGTTATTGAAAAAAAAAATTAAAAAAGTAAATTGTTTAAACGCCAGTGAAGTGAACGTTGTGTTTTAGATGTAGGGACAGCGACTCCACGAAGGGGAATTTCGACTTATATTCATTAAAAGATTAAAGTTAAATGTTAAAATTGTTTTGTCAGAAATGTAATTAATAGCTAACTTAAATAAATGTATATATATGATAAAAGATATATATCCCTATCGATATATATATATATATATATATAAATTATAATATCTTTGAATTTCAAAAACATATCAAGTTCTTGTAACAATCTAATTAAATCTCCAAAGAGATAATTAATAATAATGTGTAGACAGAATACCACATAGTTAATAAATTAACAAGTGCAATCATAATTTTACCATAGCTTGTGCTTCAATGGTAATTGGCCAAAAATACTGAAAATACGAAGAATATTTAAAAGGAGATATATATATGATAAAGGATATATATCCCTATCGATATATATATATATAGTATCTCCTCATGTTAAGAAATTAATATAAATTGTTTTTCGATAAAATGGAAATTTAATATAATACATATATATTAAATATTATAATTATATATATAATTAACTGTTTTCGCAAAAAAAGAATAAATTTACCTTCTACATACAAAAGTTTTAACTGTATTCGTGAAGAGATTATTTGGCATAGGTTGTTTGCAGAAAAAAGGAGTGAAAAGTCCAATGCAATGCTATGGGAATAGGCTTAGGAAAATGACAACAGATTAATATCGTATATTATTATTTTTTTTTTAATCGTCTGAGCGGATTTAGAGAAAAAAATCTTACGACATGGCAACATACCGTCCCATTTTACTTAAAAATGAACTTCCAGATCTTAAAATATACTGCATTTAGAAATCTATAAATTTCAGGATAGTTAGACCGGAGATAAAACTGCTGTGAAAAAAATCAGAACAATATGTCTAATATTTTCTGAGATATTAAATGGCGGCGTTTTGCTTTTCCTTTGAACTCAAACTAGCTGTATATGGAGTGACGGAAATCTTCGGTTTTGGGTTTTCATATTTTGCTGCGTCACTCGAGATACTACGGTCTCCCATGATAATTTCGCTTATAAATGCATACACATAAATAAAAATTTAAAAATTCATTCGCTAACACGATACACAGTCTCCTGTCTTTTTCAGTTATTAGACTTTTGCACAAAAGAAAAGAAGAAAAACGCTTAAATTTAATTTAATTATGAGGTTGACATTTTTCTTCTTTTTATTTTATTTATTTTAACATAGAACAACTAGTAATTGCTTTAGGATCTGGTTTTTCTACTTATTGTGTTCGAATAAGCGTATTCAATGAGATATAGTTGACAAACGTCGCTATACAAAATGTCCGTTACCATCTTCTAATTGTCTTTATATATATGTGTGTAGTTTCTTTTCGCTCTCACGCTGTAGTAACTTGCTATGCCTTTAGGCATAAGGTTAAACGTGCTTCGGCAGTCCTTTTTATTTATTTTCTCACTGTTCGTTCCTGTTGCTTTTGATATTGTTTGAAAGAGCTGTTTCTCTACGGTTAGGGGAAAAAAAGGCCTACATTTATAGGATGTCATTAGGTAGTTTATTTCCGGGATATTTATAGGCGCGTATTTGTTCTTTAATTAACAACTTTGTAAACTACATATGTATTTGTTGTATTTAACCTCCCTAAAATCTAGGATGCCAACGATTTTAATCATGATTTAAAAATATATATATTGATATAATTTTGCCACGTACTCTTTCAGATTACGCACGTTTTTTATTTATTTATTTTTAGGAGATGGGGGGGGGGGGGGTGTTTATTTCCATATTCGTAACCATGGAGTAACTCGAACCGTAATTTCGATAAGTTAAATGATGCTGCATTGTTACATATTGAAATTTTACTTTTTACAATCTCTGTGGTTTCTGTTATAATGGATGGATAGTATTATAGATTGGAAGGGAGAATTATATTACTTTCATTGAAATTTATTTGGATGGTTTCTTCTTGATATAATCTTGCCAGGGATATGGTTTTTCTATTACACTTTATATCAGCTGTATGCTCCATTTTCTATAACTAAATTTCCTGCTAGTCATGCCAATACAGTCGAACCTCGTTAACACGAAATCGCTTAATGCGAAATTTCGCTTAACACGAAATAATTTTCAGGTCCCGTCAGATGAGTCTAAAAATCAATGTTAATTAATTCGTTTAACACGAAATAGAATTTCGGAAAATCCCGCTTAAGGCGAATTTTTTTTTTTTTCGCTTCAAATTCAAAACATATTCCTTATGCAATGTTTTCGATATTTCAAACTTAAATGTCACATACTCTTATTAAAAGTGGAATTTTCTCATGGTTTGAAAACGATTTAAAGTGAAAAAGGTTTTCAGAAAATTCTGAAATACTGAATTCCTGAATAATCCCTGCTTTTCTTTGATCTCTGATATGCGCAAGTGTTCCCACATTAACCATATGAACAATAGATTAGTCACAATGAAAATTTGGGGAAGGAATTTCTTTTTTTGAAAGTGATTGTTCCATTACTCGGTTGACTATATTGACAGTAACATAAACTATAAACCGGGGGTCTGAATTCTCCTATCTGTGAGTGAAAGAAATGACTATCTCTACTTCACTACCTAACTAACATAATGGAAACGCTGTTCACAGTTGCTCTGTAGAATTCTGTGAAAGATGAGTCGAAAACAGCAAGCAGTATCTTAAGAAACCAAGCAAAAAAATTAAATGAAGTTAGCGATAAAGTGCTGAAAAAATCACAAAATGCGGCGAAGTATGGGATACCTACAATTCTTCTACAATTTTAAAGAATCGCGAAAAGATTGAAGCGGTTTATGTTGCGAGTTAATTCAAACCCGGGGGGGGGGGACCCGTTGCCCGGGCCCGAGATAATAACAATCTCAGAGCAAGGCGTTAAGCCCTCCCTTCCCATACAAGCAAATATAACGAATAATTTGTTCAAGAAAACCACCTTAACCTACATTAACACGATCATTAAAAAAATAATTAATTTTTTCTCATAATTAGAACATAAAAAAGGGGGGGGGGGGTCATAAAAATTCTATTTATTTATTTTATGTTCATTTAATTTTGCACCCTACTTAATAAAAGTTCATATAATCTCTTCTACTTATATCGTTAAAAAATTCTTCACAGAAAGTGGATATTTTTCTCTTATTTTAGATAAATCTAAATGAAACTCTTGGACGAAATGTTCGTAGTGACTCTCACGATCAAAAGTCTTTCAATTATTATGTATGATCTAGCTTTTGAGCTTGGCGAAGCAAGTAATGTTAAAATAGATGGAAAATTTAATTAAAAGATTTGCAATACGCCAAAATTCTAAGTTTAATTTCTAATTTTAACTGAACGCATTATGAATAGAAATTGTTTGGCCTCCTCGATATGGCTTATCTATGAGCACTTTCAAGACTTGTCCTAGTAATTTTAATGAATTTTACAATGTCTTGCATTATTGTGTTTAAGAGTTGAAACTGTGAAAGTACTCTTTACTTTTGTGTATATCTATATCATAAAATACTTAATTTATTTTGCCAGATTTTTATATTGATTTATTTAGATATAAAGCAAGTGTGGAGATTCAATTTGTGGAGTCGCTATTTTTTTTTTTTTTTTTTTATTGCATAAAACGAATTCCAAATTATTTAAATCAGTTTGAATCTTGTATATTGATGTTTGAATGGCGGAATTTTCTGTAACAATCTGTCAAATGTATAATGTTATGCGTCATAACTTTTGACTTCATAGTTTGAAAGGAGATAAAGTTATTTATTAACATTCATTGCTCTGACATTGAGTTAGCCAGCTTTCACTCCAGCGACGATATATGCTTTATTAAATTATTCACTTTCATTTTATTAGTTGCGTCATCTGTACTACACTTCAGATATGGTTTTCTCTCTTTTATCGTTCTCTGCCCTACCCCCCCCCCCTCCTCCTCTTTTAAAAATTGATGGAATAATGTTTCTTGTTTTATCACGAAGGAAACTACGAGATTAAGTGACTGCTGCTATTATCTATCTACTATATATATAAAACACAAACGGAAATTTCGTTCCGTTCCTTTATAACTCGAGTTCTGCCGAATGGATTTTAATGCAACTTACACTGTTCGAGAGATAATTTTTCAGGGAAGGTTTTAGTATATAACACAAAGTTCTACGTATATTAGTTATAGAATTATGATGGAAAGTTCTGTTATTTTGGCCGAAAAGGTTACCATCGCTAATTTTTTGGCGATCATTACTGTTGCAGAAAGAAATGAAAAGGCTATACATATCGAAAAATAAAAGAAAAACTGTTACTAATTTTATTTAAAAAAAAAAAAAAAAAAGAAAGAACGAAAGGGGGAAAAAAAAGAGTTTTGATGAGAGAATATTATAAAACGAAAATATTTAATTTAAACATGATTGGGAATGTTCGTAATGCTTAAAAAATTATTTAAGGGGCAAGATTTCTATATTGAAACAATATTTGGCGCTGTATCTTTTGTTTTTGGCGATTTTGACTTTACTTTTGACCCCGAACAATTTGATTTTAAGCCAAAAAGTGTCTTTTGTTGCAGAAAGCATTGAAATGGCTATACATCTGGAAAAATAAAAGAAGAAACTGTTATTAATTTTATTTTTATTTTAAACAGAAAGAAAAGAAAGAAAAAGAAAAACAGTTTTGATGAGAGATTTTAAGCCAAAAGGTGTTTTTTTTTAAGTGTACGACTGCCTTTTTGCAGTTTTCTTTTTTTGGTACTTTTCGGTTAGCCAGGTGACAGTGATATAATATACATGTATATATATATATATACATATATCTACACAAATACTTGTATATATATATACATATATCTACACAAATACATGTATATACATACATATATTTACACAAATACATGCATATATATATATATATATATATATATATACACACACTTATATATATTGTAAAGAATCCACGATGTTGTGTGTTTTTGAAATGGGGTAGCGTGGAACCGTTTCACAATGGATCACCTTCATTAAATATTTCAGAACAAATTTTATTAAAAAAGCGTTCTTGAAATTTCTAGAGGTAAAAATTATTTACAACACTTTGTTTTAGCTGAGTTCGCTCGACTTGTAATTTATAGCAAATCACCAAATAGTCCAGTCTTTTACAGTAGTTTTAAAATCTTAAAGTCTTAACTAGAGCTACTTTTCACTCTCCCCGAAAAGTCAAATCCAAGGCTTTTGCGTTGACTTCAGAGAGATCGCACTCTCTCATTCAAAAATCTGTCAGCATCGCCTTTCCTTCCCCACTTGGTCGGGAATCCATCCAGAGATCAGTGTCTTTTCACCAACACTCCTCTGCTCTCCAAAAATCTAACTCTCTTCCCCCGATTCTCTTCTCCGGTCCGCTTGCTCGAACAAAAGATTCTCCGATCACCAATCAAAAAAGTTTTAGTTTACATCATTGGCTAAAGATTTCTTTAGGGAGGTCTTACTGAACTTTTAAATGTTCTCGCAGGAAATTTTCCCACGATCCGAGACCCCCCCATATCGACGGTCAGATCAGAGAAATATTTGCTGTCTAGCAATTTCAGTTTCACAAGATTGATCGAAGCTCATCTTTTCCTATTGTAGTAAACGACATTCTTGTCACACCACAGCGAAGCGTGAGAAAAGTTTTCCAACTCTTGGGAACTTCTATCTTTGATTACTCTGCCTAATTAGCAGACTGTGAGAGATTTAATGAAATCGTTACAATATATATATATAATGTACATATATCACTGGCGCCCGGTTAACCGAAAAGTACCTTTTTTTTATTGAAATGCAAACTATATTAATGGCAATATACTTCTATTTACTTCTACATATATGAAATTTCGTTCCGGCTGCTTATAACTCGAGTTCTGCTGAATGTATTTTAGTAGAACTTAAACTGTAAGATAATTTTTCAGGGAAGGTTTTATTGTTTAACATATCGTTCTACGTAGCTTAGTTATTGAATTATTCTGGGAAGTTCTATAATCTGATCAATCCGATTATGAAATATTAGCCTTTTTAAACGATTTTGCCGAATGGATTTCGATGGAACCTACACTGTTAGATAATTTTATAGGGAAAGTTTTATTATATAACATATCATTCTACGTTGCTTAATTCTAGAATTATAGGGGGAAATTCGAAAATCGGGTGACCATTTTTTTAAATCAAATATTAGCCTTTTCAATATTTGATTCCGATTATGAAAGATTAGCTTTCTGAAAAAGTTCTACTGGACGGATTTTAATGAGAATTGTATTGTTAGTTAGATGCTATTTCGGGAATGGTTTTAATGTACTGCATATTGTTCTACGTTGCTTAGTCAAACAGTTATGTGTGAAGGTTATATAGTCAGGTGAACCCGATTCCGAAAGATTAGCCTTTTTGAAAGTTTTTACTGCGGGCGTATTTTTTGCGACTTGCATTGTTAAGTAGTTAATTTGTAAGGATTGTTTTAGTATATTTTATATCGTTCTGTTAGTTTTAGAATTATGTGGAAAATTTCTATAATCGGATGAACCCGATTATCAAAGATTCACCTTTATAAAAACTGCTACTGAATGGATTTTGTTAGTTAATTTGTTTGCATTGTTAGTTCGACAATTTTTAGTGATGGTTTTAGTATATTGCATATAGTTTTATCATTCTTTAGCACACCTTAACTGTAAGTGACCGAATAAAAGAGTTGGTCCTTAACAGCTAAAATTTTGACTGCAGATTAGAAAATATAATAGCGCAATCACGTCATTTTTCAGTAATGTAGAAGGATATTCCAGGTAGATATACAGATTGATTTCAAATACAAGGTCTAATTAAACGATATATTTCGTTTGATTCAAGGCTCATTTGTAGAAACCGACCAACTCAGCGGGCGTAGCTTGCTAGTATTTAATAAAGAATTACATGCATTTCTCGTGGACATTTTTTGTAGCATTTGACTTTTTTTTTTTTAAGACAGATTGCATTAAAATATTTTTTATCTGTAGTATAGTATGCATATAATAAATATCGTTAATTATTCTCCATATAACTAGACACTAGTTATTTATATATAGTAGAGCCAGAATAATACGAACCCGCTTAAACCGAAGTCCCGGCTAAATCTTTTTTTTTTTTTTCGTTTCATATTCCTTACAAACAGCAACAATTCCACCCCCCCCCCCCTCGTTTTTTTAATCCAGCTTTAACGAATATTGTAAAATATTAATATCGCGTATAATGAAGCCCGCCCGGCGTTGCCCGGGCCCGAGATAATAACAATCTTAGAGCAAGGTGTTAAGCCCTCACTCCCCATACCCGCAAATATAACGAATAATTTGTTCAAGAAAACCACCTTAACCTACATTAACGCGATCATTAAATAATAATAATAATAATAATAATAATAATAATAATTTTTTCTCATAATTAGAACATAACGAAGACGCTACGCTAAAATAGCCGGCAAATGACAACACAGAGCGAAACTTTATTTTATTAGCCCAGTTACAGAAACACGGCGACATAGTCGCGGACAAAGAAAATCTTTTGCAGACAATTTTTGTCTGCACTAATGAAATTTCGTCAAAGGATCGCAGTAAAAACACACGAATTTCGGAAAAAGATCGTGGTAAAAACATGCGGATTTCGGCAAAGAATCGCGGTAAAAACAGGCGGATTTCGGCAAAGAATCGCGGTAAAAACACGCGAATTTCGGCAAAGAATCGCGGTTTAAACACGCGAATTTCGGCAAAAGATCGCGGTTTAAACAGGCGAATTTCGGCAAATGATCGCGGTAAAAACACGCAAATTTCGGCAAAAGATCGCGGTAAAAACACGCGAATTTCGGCAAAAGATCGCGGTAAAAACACGCGAATTTCGGCAAAAGATCGCGGTTTAAACACGCGAATTTCGGCAAAAGATCGCGGAAAAAACACGCTATTTTCGTCAAAGGATCGCGTTAAAAGCACACGAATTTCGGCAAAGGATCGCGAAAAAAACTCGCGAATTTCGGCAAAAGATCACGGTTAAAAAAAAAAAAAAAAAAAAAATATATATATATATATATATGTATATATATATTTTCATCAAACGATTGTATAAAAAAATAATCGTGAGAAAAATATCGACAAAATTTACTGCATAAAAAGACTGCTAAAATATTGAAACACAGTTCCTTTTACTAATGTCTAAAGATCGTCGCGAAACGAGATGAAATGCTAAAAATTACATAAAAAAAATTCAAAAATAGGTGTAGGAATTCCAGATTCCTTTCACTAATGTAGAAAATTCTCTGCAAAAAGAAAAAAAAAATACATAAAAATTAAGAACTAGTTCAAAAACGGGCTTTGAAGTGCACAATTTCAGACAAAACAACACTTCAGACTCTTCTTGCGAAACCTTGCAGCTCTGTACTTAGCGGTCTCTTCAGAAAACATCACACACAGACAAACATCTATGTTTAATACGTAATTTATTTTTATCTGAAACAATATACAGAACCAACTTTTAAAAAATTGGGTTAACCCGAACCCAACCTGCAGGAATATAAACTCAGCTCGAATTGAAAACAGGGTTAACCCGATCTGCAACTGATGCAGGACTTAATTAAGACATTTTTCTAAAGAAGGAATTTCTGTAGCTGCGTCAGGGGGATGGAAATCCCCCCCCCCCCGTGGATCCTTTTTTCACAAAATTCTCTGTGAATTTCAGAAAATATTTTTTACTTAGAATCATCACCCCTGGTCCGGGATAAGCCTATCCTTCCTATTTTAGAAATCTCACAAGAAGTGAGATGATGTAACGATATGTAACATCAAAAGTTATAAGCAAAATTAATGAGAATGCATCATGCTTACCATATTTTAAATAAAATGAGGAAAAATTCCTAATTTAGTGTACTATTCATTCATTAAAATTACACGCAAAATTTGCAGACGGATTATGAAATTTTAAAAGCTTGTCGCAGACAGTTATAGAACTTTCTGCCACTGGGTTTATTAGTATAGATATAGATATGTTTCCCTGGAAAGTCGATCGTGTAAAAAATCAAAATGCAGATTAATTGATGATAACGAAATTATTGTAAAAAAAAATTTCAGTTGTTATCTCGAATGAACGTTTGGACAAATGGGTGCTTATTTTTAAAATCATGTAAGGTTTATGATTTTATTGCAATAAAATTCAGATTTTTTTTTAAAGGTGGAGGAGTGCAATTTTTAATGCTTATTTAAATAAATTCTATAAAATGTATGTGTGCGTGAACGATTCGTGTTTAAATAGGATTCTATGCTTCTCCGTTACGTGAAACCAGTCTTGTGTGCAGTAAGTAGTTTCCTTGGTGAATGTATTTAAAATTAAATGCGATTATTGATTTAAATACAATTAAGATAATACAATTTAAAAAAAAATTAATGTTATGGAAATTAAAATATTACATTTTTATTATACATATTCTAAAAAATATTGTCTACTACTTGCCTAGCGATCTTTTAACAAAAAAGGTCGTGAGACCTCCCCCCCCCCCCCCCCCCTTCCTGGAAAAAAAGGGAGAGAGAGAGAGAGAGACACTCCATCATTTTCAATCGCCAAATTATATCGAGGGGAAAGAAAATAGCCATACGATTAGGAATTATGTCTTCTTTCTTTGGAATCGCATATTCGAAGAAAGTAAAAATAGAATAGATTTCCGTTAAATTTTTTATCAGTTACAATATATATTTTTTTCGAATATCAATTACACTATATATAAATTTTTTAAATTATATTCTAAAAAAATATGTATTAACTTATAAAAATTTTAGCGAAAATCGATTTCTTGAAGCTTTAAACTAGGAATGCAGTGAATATTCAGTATTCGGCCAATACTACCGAATATTCGGTTAGGCAGAATATCAATCTAATTGGTTAGGCCGAATACTAATCTGTTCAGTCTGTAGAATATTCGGTTTGGCCGAATAGCTTGATATTCGGCCAAACCGAATACTTAAAGAAAACTCTTTTTAAATATTTTTAAAAACCTTAGATAACTGTCAATAAATAAAGATATTTAGGAAAATTAAGAAATCGAATCATATTTAAATAACAGATAGTGCTTTTACATTATTTATTTGCTGTTTGAAAAGTAACAATTCAGAAAATTAACTGTTAATGACGACATTCATGTGAAATAATGATGCATAAATGCAAGCTCCTGAATATTGTTTGCTTTTTCACAGCTGGGTGTTTCTAATCATAATGGAAGATAATACACAGCTATCAGGGGTAAAATAACAAGACAAACATTTTTAGTATGGGAAACCAGGATTGCAATCCACTTATTCAAAAATGCAGTGTATCTCATTCCAAGTCGAACTTGCATTTTCATTTAACTTTAACAATCATGAATATATCATAGAGATATATTCAAACATCAGACTTACTTTGTTTCCTGTGAAATGTGACAAGAAGTGCTAGAAATTGCCACCATTGCAATGCACACAACACTAAGCTAGACATTTCATTATTCAGAATGCAGCTGACAGTACATGTACTGTGTCGCTGATTAATTCAATCACTTCCAATGATTTCATCGCATTTCAAACAAAACAAAGTTAATACGATAAAAATATTGCTAAAATTTCTTCGTTATTAAAGTTGTGAACGAAAATTCGGATTCAGCTTGTAGTGAAACACCCTGTATTTTTGATTGAATAAATGGATTGCGAAGCTAGTTTCCTGTACAGAAAATGTTTGTCTTGACTGCATTATCTCCCTTGAAAATTTATTCTAAAATTTTAGGAACACCCTGTGCATTTCTAACCTCTGAAAGACCTTCTGTTATATTAAACTTTCTTTCTAAGTTGCCACCATTTGAATATTTTTTATTTTTAGCTTCCTCGCTTTAAGCACTATATATGACTGCAAAATATTCCTTCAAAATTTCTTTTTGATTTTAAAATATCTGTTTTAGAATATAAGAAAATTTTATTGATTTATTTTAGTTCACAGAAGAAGCCGTGCTTAATTAATAAAATAGTTTTTAAAACTATCCTTCTTGAATAATAATTCAAAGCTTCATTCATCAAATTTGTCTTTGTGTTTAGATATAATGTAAAATTCCTTTAAAATTTAACTTTTTAATACTTTTAAGCCCTGAAATGTGAGAGTACTCAACTAGCCATATATTCGGTATTCGATTCACATGTGTGCAGAATATTTGGTATTCGGCCAAGGCCAAAATCACTATTCGGTGCATCCCTACTTTAAACATCCTAATCCAAAATTCCAACTCATTCCATAGTTTTTGAGTTATGCGTAAAACACTACGCACAATGCAGTTTACTTTACATCCATCGGCATAATTCCGAAATTACTACCCGTTTTTAGCACTTTCCAACCTAGTTGAAAAGTGCTTATGACTTCGGTTTGTCTGGCCGTCTGCCGTCTGTCCGTGCTCTGACTCCCGTAAATATGCTCGGATTGCTCTGCAATTTTTATATGTTATTGTCGTTATCTATAGCATGTTCCCTATTTCAACGGAAGTGTGTAGCACTTATAGTTTTTTTTACAGGGACACTCAAAAGAATTCCGTTACATTGCGGTCTATGGGGAAAATCATTTGCGGTTTATTTAAATAATGTTTCACTATTTTAAACGCATTGAAATTTATATATATCACTAAGGTGCATTAGAAGAAGCTTAATATGGAACAGGGTGTGCATAGCACTTATAGTTACTTTACAGGGACAGTCAAAATAATTCCGTTACATTACGTCTATGGAGAAAAATCGTCTGCGGTTTATTTAAATAATGTTTCACTATTTTAAACGCATTGAAATTTATATAGATCACTAAGGTGTATTACAAGAGACTTACTACGGAATATTGTGTGTATAGCAGTCATCGTTCATTTACAGGGACACGCAAAAGAATTATCTACTGTCTGTTAACAATAATTCCTGGAAGTACGTTTTAAGTTACTGAACGCGATTTTAATGTTAACTTGCTTTTTGTCTATTACGTGATGTGTATAATTTCTGTAGATCCTATACAGGGCAGCACAAAAGTTCGCGAACACATTTCTGTTTATTGACAAACTCCAGACGGAGAATTTTAAACTGTGCTACGCGTTTCCTAACTGAACTAAAATTTAGCATCCTATGTAGTATATATACAATTCTATAGATCCCATACAGGGCTGAATAACAGTATTCGGATATTTTTCAGAATATTGTATATGTTGGAAATTCCTGAAATTATGTTTTTAAATATGTTATGCGTTTTCCAAATTGTTTACTTAGAAGTTATATTTTAGCTTATTAAACGGTATGATTTGTAAAATTATTTTGGAAGCGTTGGAAAGTGCTACATAATCTATGCTTGACGCATGATTTTTCGTTCTTGTTTTATCCTAAAGTAACATTTTTTTTTTCAAAAAATCCAAATTTGGTGTTCTTATTGAAAATTTGGAGTGCAACGAAAACGAGCACTTATAGCTCGTTTACTGGATTGCAGTAAAGAATTCCATTACATTATGGTCTGTGGGGGCAAAAATCGTTTGCGGTGCATTTTAATGATGTTACGATACTTCAAACATCATGAAATTAGCAAAAGTACAGAATAACATGTTTTCTATAGATTATGGAGTGCATAGCATTTATCGTTCATTTACAGCGATGCACAACAGAATTCACTTACAGGACTGATTAAGATCGAAAATTGCTGGAAGTGTGTTTTCCGCCATGGTATGCATTTTTAAACTTATCTAATTTCGAGTCAGTGTATTACGTGGGACGTATAAATTCTGTAATAGGATTTCACGAAAAAATTCTCACACATTACCGCATATGGACAGCAATTGAAGTTGCTTATTTCGCTACCTCCGTATAATACTCCGTTTTTTAACACTTTCCAACCTAGTTGAAAAGTATTTAATACTTCGGTTTGTCTGTCCGTGCTCTAACTCCCGTAAAAATACTCGGATCGCCCTGAAATTTTTGTATGTTATTGTCAGCATGTTCCCTATTTCAACTGAAGTGTGTAGCACTTATAGTTTTTTTTACATGGACAGTCAAAAGTTTTCCGTTACATTACAGTCAATCGGAAATAATCGTTTCAAGTGCATTTGGAACATGATGAAATTGATATATAATTATGAAGCTCATTAAAACATGCTTTTTGTAGAATATGGGGTGCAAAGCATTAATTATTCATTTACAGGGTCAAACAAAAGAATTCTGTTACACATTGTTCTATGGGGAAAAATCGTTTGCAGTGTGATTTAGTGATATTTCACTATTTCAAACATAATGAAAATTATATGCATTACTGAGGTTCACTATAAATTGCTCTCTTGAAAGTGTGGTGTGCATTGCGTTTATTTACAGGGACACACAAAAGACATCGGTTACAGTACATGTGCGATATTTACAGTCTATGTGTGATAAGGGCGTTTTCAACTTTGGTTTGCGTTTTTAAGTTTAACTAAATTTTTTCATAGTACGTGTGTTTTTATAAACTCGGTTGTTCATATACAGGGCTACACAAGGGAATCCGTAAGTATTACAGACTATGGAAGTGAATTTTAAGGGTAGTTTTTTTAATTGTGTTACGCATTTTCTTGCTGAACTATAATATATTTAGTACACTAATATAAGTTTGTGGAATATAAATAAATTCATATACAAGGCTACGCAAAGAAAAAGATACATTGTCGTTTACGGTTGGTAATTGCTGCAAGTGAGTTTTAAGTTGCCTTTTAGCTTAATACGTAGTGTGTACAAAAGTCTTCAGATAATATACAGGTCAGGATTTCGAGTGCATTTTCACCGATCGGAGAAAATTGCTAAATGTGAATATTCTAACTGAACTAAATTTTATCATGCTATATATCCACATCTATTGATCATATACAGGGCTGCGCAAAATAATTCGACTACTTTTTTAACACTGGAAGCAGGGTTGTTATGTTTAAAACATTTTGTTTAAAACAGCTGTTTAAAACATTACATTTAAAACAATGTTTAAAACATGTTTATTGTTTATAATGTCATGATGTGACAATTCACAAATTAAAATTTGCTGATTAAAATTGTATTAAAAATTTGTATTAGCTCTATACACTAAAAGATATTCAAATTTTATTAAAATTATAAATCAGTTAATTTTAATTAAGTATTTAAAGTAAATTTATTTCCTTTAAAATTGAAAATATGCAATTTATTTTTTTAAATACCTCAATTATGATTTTTTATATAATATCAAAATTAAAGTTCTATAATATATTAATATTAATAATCTAATTTTCAAAAACTAACAGTATTTCAGTGTTGTTAAAATTTTTATAAAGATAGGATTATCTAGAAACATGCATTTCTGTTTCTCTACTATCTCATTTTTGTACTAACTACTATCTTTAATTTTTGAGGTATTTCTGTCTAAAAACAAGAAGTCAGCAGTCATCTTTTTATAATTGTGTTGCTCAACTTTGTGTAATACCATGATTACGCAATTTCGGCTATTGCTGTTTTCTTTAAAATGAGCAGAAATTGAGAACAATTAGTGTTTAGTTTAACTAGTAGTAGGATAGTTTTTTTTGTGAAAGTTTCATTTAACTTTATCATTTTAAATTTTTTTTTTTATATCATATTGTGCCATATCCCAATAATGGAAAATAGTGAACAACTTTTTTTTATACATAATTTGTCTCCCTGTTATTTTTGTGTTATCAAAAAGTGTGTACAAACAGAAACTGCAACAAAATTAGAGATTAAAAGTTAATAGCATGCATACCCTTTATGGATTTACTTTTTTTAAGGTGTTATCCTATAAGATTGATATGTATTATATATCTGTCTTCTATGGCTTTTACATTTTTTTTTAGTTTTGTAATCATGGTAAGATTACTAGCAGCACGTATTTCTGATTTTTTTTTTTTTTTTTTAATCTTTCCAACCGGTAAAATCCGGTACAATCACTAATCTTTCCATTAGTGATTGCGCTACATCACTAATAGTACAATTATCTATACCCCACTATTTTCCATTATTGGAGTATAGCACAATATGATATAAAAAAAATTAAAAATGATAAAGTTAAATGAAACCTTCACAAAAAAAACTATCCTTACTACTAGTTAAACTAAACACTAATTGTTCTCAATTTCTGCTCATATAATAGATTATTATATCATAGATTATTATATTATATTATTAATCACCTTATTATATTATTATATTGGTGTTATCTTATTTTTACTCTTGATACATCTGGCCATCCTCATGAATTTAATTATCTTTGTGAGCTTGCAATTATTGCCATAAATAAAGTAGGGGAATGCTATATGGTTGTCTTATTAGCAGCTTTGTAATAGACAATGCTGCCAATGTTATGAAGATGAAAAATGATCTTAAAAAGACTTACAGGAATAATATGAATAATTTAACTTATGGGTATTCAACTCATGTCTTAAATCGTCTAGCTTTAAAATCTCAAATATCAAAGCTCAAGTTGTTGATATTGTTAAATGTTTTCGAAATAATCATTTTGAGTCCGCAAAGCTTCGGGAAACAGGTGCTTAAAGCTTGAGTTACCATCAGATGTCAGGTGGAATTCCATGTTGGATGCAATGGAATATAAGCAATTGGAAAAATTTTTGAAAGTCTGTGAAGATAATCGAGAGAAAATGAAATATGATATTTCTAAGAAAGTCATAGACTTGCAGTTAAAAAGAAATGTTGAAGATTATATACAAAGGCTCTAACCTATTGCAGTTGCATGTGACAAAGCTCAGAGAGATAATTGTACTACTAGTGATGTAGCGCAATCACTAATGGAAAGATTAGTGATTATACCGGATTTTACCGGTTGGAAAGATTTAAAAAAAAAAAAAAAAAATCAGAAATACGTGCTGCTAGTTATCTTACCATGATTACAAAATTTAAAAAAAAAATGAAAAAACCATAGAAGATAGATATGAAATGGCCATGACACCTGCACATTTCTTGGCAAACATTACTGATCCACGCTTTAAAGGAGAATCATTTACAATTGATGAGACAGAAAAAGGCATGAACCTTGCAGCCGAATTATGTCCTGAATTAATTCCAATAATTATAAACTATAAAGTTAAGTCAGCTCTATTCTCCAGTTATATGTTTGATGCTGTTAATAATATGATGCAAAAAAAAAAAAAAAAATGTCAGTTACCAATCATAAATTCGCTGCTCAAGAATCAAATAAAGTGGACAATTTTGTAGAAATAATACCTTTATCTTGGTGGAAAGCCTTGAAAAACACGTCGATATAAATGTCATGCAGATCATAAAACAATTACATACAGCTGTATGCTCTACTGCTGGCTTAGACAGAGTGTTTTCTACTTTTGGCTGTGTGCAGAGCAAAACTAGAAACTGGTTAGGTGTTGATAAGGCTGCCAAATTTGTTACTATTTTTAAAGAACTTAATAATTAAATGTTTTAGTTTAGAAAAAAAAATAATTGTTAATTAATATTTGGTATTTATTATATAATTTTTTTCTTCATTACTGTTTGTTGAAACTATTTTCATTCTTTATATTTAATTTATTAATTTTTGCTCGCTTTAATCAAAATTGTGCTGTTGAATGAGAAAAAAACATTTTAAACGTTTAAAACATGTTTTAAACAAAAAAAAAACACGTTTTTTGTTTTTTTTAGAAAAAAACGTTTTTTTCCAACCCTGACTGGAAGTTAATTTCGAAAACTGTATTTTTAAATATGGTATATGTTTTCTAAACTCTTTACTTACATATCTTCTTTCACCTTATTTAACGGTGAAGTTTCGTTACAGTTTTCTGGCTGTGTTGGAAAGTGTTTCATAATCTATGCTTGACGCATGATTTTTCGTTCTTTTTTTTTAGGGGGGGGTGGTAGCGCTTATTTAGATACCGCATTCCATTCTAAGGGAAAAAAGAAGTTTCTTAATAATATTCTGCTAGAGTTGGAAAGTGTGTAATAATCTATGCCTGATGCATGCAATTTTTTTTTTTAGGTTTGGTTTCGCAACGAATTTGAATATGTTAACATATATGATCGTTACTTTTTGTATAATGTAAGTAAAGCTTAAAATGTGTACTTGTTTGACAAAATGATGTATTTATTAAAATATATGCACAGTTGTGATGATCCCGTTTTTTTTTTTTTTTTTCTTGGGGGTAAAAACGTGTGTTTTTTCCCTCGAATTGTCTGTATTTAGGGTAATAAAAACAGTTATTGAAAATATTCAGCGATAAGTTGCCTCAGTTTAGAATGGCAATTGTTGCAATTGTTTTACTTTATCAGCGATCACCAATTTTTCGGACCCCGCGGGTCACTAAATTAATAATTCTGAATCCCGCGGACCACAAATAAGATTTTTAAAAATGTAAATACATGAGAACTTCCATTTTTTTTTTAATATGAAATGCATCTATTTAATATAACTAAATTATAAATGGTCATTTAAAGCATAAATGTTTATTTAATAATTAAAAAATATATTTAAATTTTGTTTCAATTTTTTTTTTTTTTCAAGAAAACCCAGCCTGTGTGAGTTTTCAAGAAAAAAAACTTTTTCGAAATTCTATTTATACTTGATGTGACCATGGCTTCCAACCGTTAAACTTCTTTCAAGTCAAATAAGCATATTTAGATCCAGAAATCGTATTTGATAAATGAAATCAAACGAGTACCACAAAGAAACCAGACATATGTTATTAAATAAATTTTCTGGGTCAAAACATGTTTATTTGAACTGAAACAAATCGTAAAATTTGACAGTTATGTGTAACCTGGTGTAGCTGACTAGACTATAAAAAAATAAGTGCAGAGTTAACAAGTCAAGTGTTTTAAAGTAATTTTTGCTTTCAATTTTAATTTACTGTTGTGTATGCATCGAAAATTGCAGCCCTTTCCTTCAACTTTTCCTTCGTAACTTGATATTTCTGTTTCTTCTTCGCGTGGCTTATCTCATTTCTCTCTGCTGCGCCTGTTATCGTAAAGTTAATCTGAAGTATAAAACAAGGAGAAGATTTTTGTTTGTTTTTATGATAGGTTTATTCCTTTATATTTGGTAATTTACCCTTCTTCTTTCGCATGGCATCTTTATTAAAAGTGACGTGTTTACACGGTTGAAAAGCCCGGTGAATAGTTTTTCCATGCCGTGAACTGTAAGGAGAATTCCCTTTCGCTGTAGATCTTAGATCATACTAGTGCTTCTGTAAACACCTTTAATTATTTTTTTTTTCCCCAGTTCAAAACATTAACGTTGTTTGTTGATTTCTCGTTTAATTTTTTTTATTTTTTTTTTTTTTATTTTTTTTTTTTTTTTGTAACTTTAAACTTGCTGCCATTTATTTAATATGTGTTAGTTAATAGCTTACCTGTAGTTGGCTTTAAGCTTAACTGTGTGTAAAATGTTATAAAACTAACACTCTCTAAATGCAAATTATTCTAAAATGGAAGTAAATATTACGGTACGTTTTCTTGGTATACTTTGCAGCCGCCAAAATATGTCTAGAAATCATAATATTGAAGCTTCTTTCAATTGTGCTAATTCAAATTCTTCGAAAAGACATGCTGTGTTACGAGGAAATGATATGAAAGAAATATTTTTAACGATTGGCGTCTTTGGATAAATAGTATTTATTTCTCTAAATTACTTAACCATTGCTAAAATATTCGTTCATTTGTGAGAGAGTTGACGTACGCGCATTTACATATATTGAAAAACTTTCTTTAAATGTAATTATTATATAATTAAACAGACACGAAAGAAAATCAATAAAATCTTTGTCAGACTTCGGATTTCGAGTAGATTGAATCTTGGATGAAATAAGTTCGTAGAACTGCATAGTATTGTTTTTCGAGAAAATTCCAGAGAGAATGAAAAATTACACGAGCAGTTAATAATTAAACAATTTTAAAAATCACAGCTAATTACACAGTACTTTAGGAACAAATATTTCGAAACGAGCCCTAAAATGCTTTATACAAACAGCTGAATTGAACTGCACGCTGTTGCGGACGAAGCTTTTATATGTACATTGAAACATACATATGTACGTATGTACCACGTACATATGTACATTGTCGTGGTGCGGAAAAACTTTGCGAAATATCCTGGAAAATCATGCCACATTCCTTCGTTGGACTTCGACTATTCGGTTTTACCAAACAAAGAGCTTGATGTGGAATTTAGTCACAAATGTCAACCTAGATCCACACACTCAACTTTAGCTACGACAGCTTTGGCTCCGTTCATAATTAAGCCTGCACAACATCGACTCCCATGGCTCCCATCACGAGGCATTTTGGTCGAATATGCTTACAAAACCCTTAACAGCATACTAATTTGGGTGTATTTTGTAAGTTCTCCTTGAATCTGTATTTGTATTCTATTGCTTAAAAAAATTTCATTTTAAAAAGTTTTTGGGTGCGACGAACTGTTTGTACTAATGCATATTTTCGAAAAAAAAAAATATTCATTTTTCCTCCTTATGTAGACTTTTTATAATTTAGGTTAAAAATTTGGTATTTTCCGTAAACATATATTGGTATATTCTTGAATTTTAAATGCTATATTAATTGATTAAATTTACTAGCTGACCTGCCCGACGTTGCCGGGGCTCCTTATAATAATCATGAATGATTGTGCATTTGGGTCTGTTTACCCTTTACTTCAAGTTCATATCGTTACCCATATTCTGGTTAGTTTGATTACCTAAGAAAGAAACTAATTGATATCGCTTAAAACATTGGTGTAAAGATCTTACGAAAAGAAATTCATTATTTACGTTTTTTTTTTCTTTTTCTTCTTTCAGTGATGCCGCATTAAAAACATATTGAATATACATTAGGAAATGGAATGAACTTCATAATATCAAAATTTAAAAAGTATATAATGCGGCTCTGTAAAATGGAATTGCCCTTTTCCTTTCTGCTTTAACCATTTCCCCCCCCCCCCCAAGTTAATAGCGCCCATAAATTTTATCAAGAATCTTGTCTTCGAAAGTGGGGAGTCGTGTAACCCAAAACCAAAAGTTTCAGCCAAAGAACAACAAGAAGTTGACGGTCAAGTGATTGATTTTTACTCTCGATTTCTCTCTAAAATACTTTTCCTGTCCAAGGCTTAATTTTTTGTTTTCTTTCTTTCCTGTCCACCCTTCACTGTTCTCAAATTGCTCTCCTCCCCCGGTCTGTCCAAATGGGCAACTTTATCTGGAAAAGTGGCATTTAAAAGGAACAGTATTGGTACATATAAACTGCTCGGAAACAGTACACCAGCTAGGATTGAATTTACGACTGTAGGAAATTTTTGAATCTTAGAGGTTGGCTTGCTGACGACAGAAGAGATGGAATTCTCAGACTTGTGAGGATCTTCTAAAGAGAAAGAGCTTCTGATGCTTCGAGTTTCTCAAAGACTGCATTCTGTTAAAGTAAGTTCTGCATAAGTAAAATTGTACGCTCAGAAATTGTATGTGTATTAAGAAGGTAATTTTTTAATCTTCTTATTTGATTTTTACTTTATAAACTTAATGTGGATACGCAAAAGATAAATTCTGTATCTTGTCATACTTTAAGTTAAAATTTGTTGTACCATAAACATTGTACGATTTTTTGTAAATATTTTCTCTTGCAGTTTATTAATTTTTGCTGGTGTACTTCACACATGCACACTCTCTTACGTTTTAACCCTTTCACGTCTAACGTCTTAATAATAATATATTTTTTTATATTTGCTATTACTTTGTCTTCGCCAAAAATTCGAAAATGAACTAAATGTGCATTTTTGTGGTTCTAAAATGTCATCTCTGTAAGTCGAGAATGTTTTGGATGTCTCATAGAAACAAAGTTTGTCCAGATCCAGATATATTTTTTCCCCTTTCTGAAAATTTTGTATTTTGGACTTGTTTAACCCTTCAATGAAATTTTAAATGATTGAAGCCAAATGATGACGAATTTTATTTCAATAAAAATAAGGTTAGCATTTCTCTATTTAACGTTGAATGACTTTTATATATTTTGTTGAATAATATTTATTTGCATGCCTCTCTTTAACTTTGATATACTGGAAGATGGCATGTTTCGCTACTGATAAGCGGGGGGGGGGGGGGGGGGGAGACCCAGAAATCCGATATGCGAAACATTTTTCTGTTGTGGAAGAACAAATCCTGTTATTTTTTTATGATTTATTTATTTTTATGTTTTTAAATTTTTAGCTAACTTTATGCATTTTCTTGTTTTCTATTTCCGCCCCTATCATGCTCTCCTATTCGTGTAAAGCGCTTTTTTCCGATATGGTATTTTTTTATTAAGTTTTATTAAAGTTATTGTCAGAGTTGATAAGCGGGTAAATGACTGTGCAATGGAGCAAGAATAACTCGAGACCGGTTTACAGCAGATGAAATAGCGTTTTGTTGTCTTTGCTTACGGGTGTATTTTGTAAAGTAATATCGGTCGCTTCTATTAGTGCTGAAAGCTTACCGCTTACGCTTTATCACCATTTCGCCTCTGCGACATTCTGCTATTGCGCGTATCCATTTATCCAATATACTTTTTTTTTTTTTAACCTGTGGGGCTTTGCATTTTATGAGCTACTCTTGCCAACCCCCGTCCAGGCTCTAAAAACACGCTAATTTGTTCTGTTTTAAAAAGATTACCCGATTGCGGAAGATTGAATGATAATATCACGATCGGTAGCGATCTTTTGTAATCGGATCGTCATTCATTTCCCTTTGACTGCGAGATTTTTCGGTTCCCAGGGCCGCATCCATCGCTGTTGCGACAGCTGACCGCTGTTTTCGTGATTGGTTAAGTAAAAAATGTTGCTGGCTCACGGACTTTTATAACGTCTAGAAGAAAAGTGTTCTTTTAGACCAGCCATACTCAACCTGCGGTTCGAGACACATAATCATAAATTCAAATTAATTTAGATGTGCATAAAATGTTATTAAGACCTTCATTGTTGTTTTACATATTTTCATGGAAACACAAAATGTGATCTTTTATTTAAAATTATGTTAAATTATCTTAAATGCCGTTTTCTAAGTCAAAAGTTCTTTTTACATGTAGTCAGTCCTATTTGTTCTACAATGATGTATACTTTTCTTAATCTTCACCATTAATCACACATTCTCGTTCAATTAATTGTTATTAATTACGATTAAAACTTGGAAATTCTGCATTGTCATTATTATTACATTTTATGCTTATTAGACTGCAAATACTGCTTTTTGGGATTGAATGAAAAAATTGGCACCAAAAATTTTTTACACCACTACTTTCAAACTTTGCAGTATACTTCTACAACATTTGCAATAGAAATCTACCACAAAGATTATTGTTTGGAAATTATGGTGTTAAAAATTTTTGAACATTTCTTCCGCGTCAAACGTTCAACCCTACTCATAATATTAACTTTGTTACATTGCTTTGTTATAATATTTATGTTATCTTACTATTTTAATTACTCTTTTTCACCCATTTATAAGTATGTTGCGGCCCGCCTAACGTCGAAAACATATGTTTGCGGCCCGCGAGAAGAAAAGGTTGAGTATGGCTGTTTTAGACGCTATAAGAAAATTGTTTTAGATATGACTTAATTTTCACCTTTAAACACTTTTCACAATTTAATTATTTTAGTCTTTTTTCTTTTTTATATTCACGTATAAATATATTTTTCAATTGAAAAGAGTTTGTAAATATTATTTGGGCTTTTTAAAATCTGGCAACATTAGATAAAAAAGGCTATGTCAAACTGTGAATTAAATCTCTATTCAAATTTCAACATTTTGAATCAAAAATTGAAAAAAACTAAAAAATTAGACATTAAAGTGACTGGATGCTGCACCCCAGAATATAGTCAAGTATACGCCTGCAAAAAATAATTTAAATTGCTATGCATAGTTTTTGATCCTATAAAACTTATGTAACTGAACTATCTTAACCGATTTCTCATTAAATATCACTTAGAATAATTCTTCGATTTAAAAACTGTCTGCTTTTTCGTGTTTATCATACATTCCTCTAATACAACTACCAATTTTCATATTTTTATATGCAATACTTTTTGCTGGATAAGCCGAGAAAGTGAAAAGATTACAATAAATTCAAGTACGGCAGCAACAGCATTAGTCGCTTTCGAAATAATTTTAAGTTGATGGTTGGAAATTTATGATTGCATACTGTTGCACGGCTCAGTATGTTTGTAACGCACACGACGATAAATGTGCCTTAAGGCAAGTAATTGATAAAGTTCTTCGTTTTTAAAAGAGGTGTATTTTTGTGAAATTTCTAAATGATCTGAAACTTGTCTTTAATTTATAACAATCCACAACTTGAAAATCTGTTTCTTAAAGGGAAAAAAAAACTTTCCTAATGTAAATGTTTTGTCTTCTTGATATAATAGGTTTTACTGTGATTTCGTTGTAGGGAAAACCTCAATAAACGTATGTAGTGCAGTTATCCCCATCCGGTGGCGAAAGATCAAACTGATATGCATGAAATTTAATGAACTCCATAAGCGAACACTGTGAGGCACGCGCATTTAAATAGATTCGATCACAAGAAGGTTTAATTTCCTTTTTCTTTATACTTCATATTAAAATTAAATTTTTAACCGAAAAAAAAAGAAGAAAAATTGATAGTATTTCGATAATTTTGTAAATATTAATTTGAAATTAATTGTTGTTGTTCTGGACCTAGTTTTTTTCTATCTTACTAAATTATAACACTGCTATTTAAAAGTAGTTATATCCCATCTGTAAATTTTATTGGGCATCGTTATCAACGCTCAAATTGTGGTCTGAATTGCTTATAACCGTTTCGAGATACTTGATATTTCCAAACCAAACACGCAAGGTTGGACTTTTTGCCAGCAAAATGGTGCTTTTGCGCTACGACAATTTTTTTTACAAATTAGTAAAAAGTAGGCAAAAACTATCATCTGAAAATATATCTCCAAATAACTTGAACATAAATTTCTATAGCATAGTGTTTGAAGCTTAGAGCACTAGGAACAAAAATGGTTTCCTGTAAATTTTAAACTATATTTTATTTAGTTTTTAACTAATTCTTTTTTTTTTTTCTTATTATTACGGAAATTTAAGTTCAAATGATTTGTTCGCAGTTTTTGGCATCCGTAACGCTCGAATCATTGAACGCTGGAAGTCATATAAGTGACTGTTCTGATGTTATTTTGTTCAACAGCAGGTTTTAAATGAGGGAAACCCTACATTGCCTCGGAATCATGATTTCCTATGTTTCGGCTATAAATTTTCTGAGCGTAAAATCTCTCTTGTGAAACCTCGTTATGTGCATTTTAATAGGGATTTGCTCCTGTTCCCTTGGCTGCAATCTAACAATAAAATGTTGTGTGAATTAGAAAACAATTTGTATACGTACATTTATATTCGCAACTACTTTGTGACCGCCTTATACCATTATCATGCTAATAAATTGTAGATTACAGACAAGAAAGCAGATTTTTTTTTTCTTTTAAATAAATTGTAATATTTACTGATAATGTGTGTCACAACATTTAATAAATATATTTCATGCCGTTAAATAACAAAATATCAGTGACCTGTTCTCTTTTTTTTCTTTTCCCTCTTGTGCTGAAAAAATAGTTTCCACCGTTTTAAATTATAAAATTGCAATATCTTGTTTGAAAAGTCGTCTACATTAAAACATTTATTAAAGATTATCATGATCTAAAAGCCAAGGATGCAACCCGGACTTATTACGGGTTACAGAACATACTGACTGTCCAGTGTATAAAACATAGGTAAAAACCATTTTTAATTGAAAAATCTAATGGATTTTTTTACATTTAATAAATATATATATTAGATTGCCTACTACCACCAAAAAGTATTTTTATATAAAAAATATTAATTATGTATTTAAATAAACTTTTTGAATTTGTTAAAAACGATACTTTCATATTAGCCACACGCCATGGGTTAATAGCGGAAGAAATCGCCAAAAATTTCACTATCTATAGCAACCTTTTTTATTTTGATAATTTCAGTGTTTAAAGAGTATATAGATGTTAAATTAATATTAAATAAGTATTAGTATTTTAATTTACGGGGGTGCAAGTATAGCCTAGAGTGAGGTGTCATTTTGTAGAATAATGTATGATAAATAATTGTGAAAGTGCATATTTTTTTTTTATATAATATATTGTAGAATTCTGGCATATAACGCGCACTTTTGAAACCAGAAAATTGGTCGAATTTTACTGGTGCGCCTTATACGCCGGGTATAAAAAAGAAAACTTAAAAATTGAGCATAAGAATTGAGATTTCTATATTAATGAAGAAAAGAAGACATGATTATTTGAATGAAAGAATACGATTCCAAATGCTTTGTGAAGATTCAGGCGGAGAGGTTTGGCTAGTATCATATATGTCCTCACTTTGCATTTGCTTGCCTAATGCGGTAAATATACCAAAAATAGAAAGATACAGTCTGAACTCGTAGGTGCGAGTTATGCGCCGGAACATACGGTATGTAAAATATAGATAGAAGTTTCTGTATGTGTCTGTCTGTCGATCTGTCCGTCCACAGAGTTTTCTGAAGAGATAGATGGCTGCGCATAAAGCTACAAGATATGGCAAGAAGCAGGAAGGTACCTGTATGTCTGAAATTATGCACCTTGAAGAATGTTTTTGGGTTATTATTATTATTTAAATTTTTATGCGATTTTTAGCAGGTTTTTTCCGCAATTGGCGGCAATTTTTCCTCATTAGTAAAAGGAATCCGGTTTCAATTTTTAGCCCAATAATAGTACATTTTAAAATGAAGTTTAATCTGAATGGAAATTCGTAAAGCTTTTTTTTTTTTCTTCTTTGCACTCCGCGGCGATTTTTTGACATTTGTAAAGGAATTCCTATTCAGTCTTTTAAGCCTAATGTAGAAAATTTTATCCTCTATTTTTTTTAATTTTTATGCGATTTTTCGCGTTTTCGGCGATTTTCTGACATTTGTAAAAAAAATCTGGTTTCCATATTTTAGCCTAATGTAATAAATTTTTTCCCCTGTGATTTTTGAATTTTTCGTGATTTTTTATTTATTTGTTTTATTTATTTATTTATTATTATTTTTTTTTAATGCGATTTTTTTTTCTCTTGTTTTCCGAGGCAATTTTTCGACATTCGTTAAAGAAATCCGGTTTCAGTCTTTTAGTCTTATACAGTAAATTTTGCCCTGCTATTTTTTGAATTTTGTATGCGATTTTTGATTGTTTGTTTTTCTTTCTTTTGGAGTTTCGCAGCGATTTTTTGACATATATAAAAGGAATCCGGTTTCAATCTTTTAGCCCAATATAGTAAATTTTGTTCTGCCATTTTTTAATTTTCCCCAAATTTCTTAGGCGGTTTTTAGCGTTTTTACGCTAATTCTTTTCTGAAACGGAAGAACTCTCCGTTTCAGATTTTGCTACTGTCATTATTAAATTCAAATTGGAGGTTCTTATAGTGGAGCTCCCAACCCCGGGTTCGTTTGGGAAAAATCGACCAGTGAAGCTCCGCTAGTTTATTAATATAGATTTATATATTTATTAAGTTTTAATTTCATTATGGAATATTAATCGAGCATTACCGTTATCGAACTGCACGCGATAATTTTTTTTTCTTTTAATTCATTCTTCAAAATTATTTTTAATTCCATAAGAGAAAAACCCGTAAATTGATAAACCGTTTACAAACAAACTGCATTTGAAAATTCATTTAACCACTTATTCGACGGTGTAAAAATTGAAATTGTATGTTTAGAAGATAATAAATTTCGGATAAAAGCAAAATTGATCGCTCAGGTCGAGGCCACCGTCGATATGACGTCAGCATTATTGACGGACATATTTTTGTTTTATAATATAGATTAATCTCAAAATACTTTCCAACCTGTCATTAAAAGTACGTTTAAATATCTTTTGAGTGGCCGAATTAGAGCAATTTTATCGTTTCTCTCATCTTACATTATGTAATCCTCCTCTGAAATTCCACAAAAGTAACATGGCTCATATCAAAATAAATTACTTTTGATACTGACTATAAAAGTTTTCAACTAATTTCTTATCCATTTTAAATAGAAAAATTATTGGCTTTGTTTGAAAAGTCTGCGACAAAGTGCGGTATATATTTCGTGGAAATTTAATTCCTTGTGGTATTTAATCAAATATCCTGTTAAACTTTTTTTTTTTCCATTCCTAATATTTTAATAAGAATAAAATAATTTCCAGTTTAATTAGTTGCCTTAACTTTTTAAGCCGATTTTCCTTAATCAAATTTTCTTATATATTTTTGCATAGTCGGGTGTTTTGTACCTTTTTTTTCCATTGTACTTTACTTTTTTCCATTGTACTTTAGCTTATTCGGCAAATTAGTCTAGTAGTATTATTGCTACGAAAATGTTGATAGGGTTTTATTCTTATTTTGCACGATTCTTTTTTTGCACAGGATTTCAATTGTTGTAATCAGATTATTTGAATCGTTAATATTCTCTCAGGTTATGGAAATTTAAAAAAATATTAAAATCTAAGATG